>CM040241.1:150458152-150477530 GCA_022545495.1 Chrysanthemum lavandulifolium | reverse complement strand
TTAACGACAAAAATAAATTTTAATTTTATAAAGCTTAAAGCTTGTCAAGTTTAATAGATATTATAACAAGTTTTCATCAAATAATATCTTCATCACTCAAGAATTTACATTTTGATTATTGATATGCTTCTAAACCATAATGTATGTAGATATTTTTAAATCAAGCATAAGTTTACATATGTATTTACATTTAACATATTTCTAAAAATAGAAAACAACATATGACATCATGTTGTGCATCATTGAAATCTCTAGAGGATTTCACTAGATATTTTGTGTAGGTTTAGACTCTACATATCTTACACAATCTTGGATAGATTTGGTTGACTTTGGTAAGATTTTGGTGATCTTGTTGTCGGACCCCGTGACACCAAAAATATACAGGCGGAACACTTTTATGGGTTCCGTAGTCAAATCAGTGCTGCTTCGATCATTTGGCTATAAATAGCAAAGCCAAACCAAGTTGTTTTATCATCCCTTTCTAGCATAATTACATACATTCCTTCTCTAACATTTCTAACTCGGTTTCATATCATTATAGTGATCCACTTTTGTAGCAAAGAAGATCAAGGCATATTCAAGCTTCAACAAATAGTTGGAAGTCTTGTTTGTTTATTGTTGTATGATCTAGTCTTGATTCATACATCATTGTTGTACCAAACCATCATAAACTTTTGAGTGTGAGTGGTTAGTATTTTAGTCCTTAAAATACATTGTGTGTGGGAGTGGTTGTACTCTTGGAAAGAACTCGACATCTAGCTTAGTGTTGGAAATATTGTGTAGCGAAGTGTAAAGGTTTCTCCGTGGTGAAAAGAGCTTGTTGACTAGTGAAATTAAACTCTCGAGTGTGAGAATCGGGGAGTGGAGTATGGCAAGGAAAAGAGTCCTTGTGAGCCGAACCACGATAAACAACTTGTCGTGGTTTGATTGTTTCTTTCCTTATTTACTCTTTATATATAATTCTTGCATATTGATTATTATTGTTAACATATCTAAGATCAATATCAATTGATCTTTCAATAAGTTTCAAACTAAAGTTTTAATCGGTAAACTATTCAACCCCTTCTAGTTTTCCACAATTGGTATCGAGCCTCGTTGCTCAAAATTTCTAAAATATCATAAACTTGAAGCGATCCATGGATTAGAAAACTTTAAAGAAGGGCAATCTATACAAAGTCCACCACTCTTTGAAACCAATGGATTTATCTATTGGAAAAACCGTTTTGAAACATATGTAAAATCAAAAGATATAGATCTTTGGTTTGTTATAGTTAAAGGATACTTTAGTTCTACAACAAAAGATATTTCTATTGATAATCAAAAGAAATTAATGACTAAAAATAATGAAGCTAAAATGATGTTTTATAATGCTTGACCCGAAAAGAATAGGAAAGAATTTTTATGTGTGAAACCTTAAAAGATATTTGGGAATCTTTGATTATTACACATCAAGGAAATTACAAGTCAAGGATAACAAAATTGATCTTATTGTTCAACAATATGAACAATTTGTTATCCACGAAGATGAAACCATTGATTGTGGTTTTCCTCGCTTTAACACTATTATTACTTCTCTTAAAGCACTTGATGAATCTTTTAGTAGTAAGAACTTTGTCAAGAAATTTATTAGAGCACTCCATCCGAGTGGAGAGCTAAAATGCTGACTATTGAGGAATCAAAATATATCTCAATAATGTCACTTGACGAGCTAATCGAAACCTCAAAGTACACGAAATGGTGATGGAGAAAGATTCGGAAATCATCAAAGGAAAAAGAGAAGTCAAATCCGTTGCTCTAAAGGCAAGAAGCGGAATCAAGTGATGATGATGAATCTTGCTCCGGTAGTGAAGATGAGGGTATGCTATGGCGTTAGAGATTTCAAAAGTTCTTTAGAAGAAGATGAAATTTAAGTAAAATGACCCAGAGAAGAAAAGAAGCCATTCCAAAAAGACATAGATGACAAAAATGGAAAAGGTGAAAGAAAGTGTTTTAGATGCGGTGATGCAAGTCATCTAATAAGAGATTGCCCCAAGCCACCTAAAAGCAAAATTCAACGAGCTTTTATAAGTGGTGCTATGAGTGATAGTGAGGATGATGAAGAATCAAGCAAGGATTAGGTCGCTCTAATGGCACACGAATCAAATGAGGTACATTCCGACTCATCTTACTCTTCTATTGATGATGTCACCTTGCAAAAACAATACAATCAATTGTGTGAGCTTAGCTTAAAAATAATAACTAAAAACAAGTTTTTAAAGACTAAAAAGGAATTTTTAGAAAACGAAATTTATGAATTAAAAGACAAGGCAAAGCGATTAGAAAAGGAAAGCAAATGACAATGATTGTAAATCATGTCAAAACTTAGTCTTGAAATATAAAGCTAAAACTCACACAAGAAGTTCTCATCGAACATAACTCTAAATTTAAAAGGTTTAACAAAAATATTGCTTGTGCCGATGAAATAGTTAGAATTATAACCTGCTGTTACATTAGGAGTAGGACTTGCTAGAAATGAATTTAGATCTAAAACTATTCAACGACGGTCTAAAACACCAATTGCCAAATGCCCCTTTCCCAAGAGCAACCACAACATACAACCCAACTATCAACATACAGGTTGGAATCAAAACTTCCCTAGACCATATCAAACTCCAAATTACATGCCATGGAACTCTTACCCATCATTTCCATATATGAACCAAGTAAATGGTATGTTTAACCCAAACGGACCCATGAGATATTGGGGACAAAACACTTGAGTTATTTGTGTCATATGTATGCTTGAAAGTTGGATTAGAACCTGATTAATGGATAAAAGATAGTGGATGCTCACGACACATGACGAGCAACAAAAGCCTCTTCTCGACATACCAAGAGTATGGAGGAGGTAAAGTCACTTTGGTAGCAATCTCAAAAGCAAAATCATTGGCAAAGATGCGATCGCTCATAGCGCCTAACTATTGAAAATGTTTCTCATATCGATAGTTTAGGATTTACTCTACTTAGTATTAGCCAATTATGTGATAAAAGTATAAAGTACTATTTGAAGAAAATGGTAGTAAAATACTAAAAATGGTATCACCATATTTGAAGGAGTTAGGAAAAATAACATATATGTCATGAAAAGATAAAACATCTAATGACAAACTTTGTCTAACAACCTTAGATTATAACTCTAACCTTTGGCATAGCGATTAGGTCACGCTAATATGAGACTTATCCAAAACCTATCTTGAAAGAGCTAGTTAGAAATTAACCAAAACTAAATATGACCAACATTTTTGCGCGCTTACAAAATTGGTAAACAAACTCATAGTAGCCATAAGGCTAAAAACATGGTGTCCACATCTAAGTGTCTAGAGCTTTTGCATATGCACTTGTTTGGTCTATCCGCTATAAGAAGTTATAGAGGCAACTTATACACTTTGTTTATAGTAGATGATTACTCAAGGTTCTCTTGGACATTATTTTGAAAACTAAAAATGAAGCTTTTGATAAATTTGAAATACTTAGCGAGAAAATTCAAAATCAACTAGGTATTAACATTTTGTCAATCCAAGCGGATCATGGTCATGAGTTTGACAATGAAACACAATTTGGAAACTTTTGTGATACAAATGGTATAACACATAACTTCTAAACTTCTGAACACCTCAATCCAATGGAGTTGTAGAACATAAAAATAGAACCATTCAAGAAATGAGTAGAACAATGCTTAATGAACAAAACATACTTCAAAAGTTTTGGTGTAACGTCGTTGACACTTCTACATACATTTTAAATAGAGTTTTAATACGTCCTTTCTTAAACAAAACACCATACGAATTATATAAAGGCAAAAATCCAACTTTAGGATATTTTAGAGTGTTTGGATGTAAATGTTTCATTCTTAATACCAAAGACTATCTGACCAAGTTTGACCCAAAGTCTTATGAAGGTGTATTTCTTGGTTACTCACAAACTAGTAAACCCTACATAGTCTTAAATAAAGAAACAATGAGAGTCGAGAAATCATTGAACATTACATTCGTGAAGTCCACCTCCTTCTAAGACATCACCTTTGGTAGATGATGACTTAGTTGAAAGTCAACTTGTAGAAAGTCAAGAAATGATTGAAAATAACAAGGAAGATGAACCATTAAATAATGAAATTATAAACATCAAAGAATCCAAAAGTCATTGTAACATATTGGTTCATAAACACATCAAATCATATTAAATATAGGCGTATGGGTTGAGGTTTTAGAGAAAAAAGAGAGAGTTAGGAACTTGATGAAACAAAGAAAAGCGGTATTGAGCTCCAACCCTCTACCTTGGGAGGTAGAGGTATTTATAATTTCTTAGAAGACACGCCTTCTACAGGTACATGGATTAGGCATCTGATGGGTAAAGACCGTCATCCTCCACGGTGTTATAGCGACTACTTATTAACATAGCATAACTTCGACTACGATCTTTCTAACGAATACATATACTTGAGGTGACCGACTCTTTAACAAATGGATTTTCTTAATCCTAACAATCTCCCAGGGACGTCCTCAATTTACATTGAATACAAACAAATATTAAATTTGATTGTTCTTGGATTCTTGATTAAGTTCTTTGCTATGTAGCCCGTAGTCTTTGATTCTTCATGTTACGCATGTTTTGATAATCCAGTGGAGGTCTTTAAGCGATCTACGTGATGATGAGTTTTAAGCCATCTTTGAGATCATTAATTATCATAAATCTCGACTCTTCCTTTGTGGTGTTGACATCATGTGATATTGTGACATTTGGACCGACATGCTCGCATTCACGGGTCATGATATCTTCTCATCGAGTTGCGGAAGCTTTGTTGATTCATGATATTTGCGACTAATGACGTATAGTCCGTATTGGTCATGAAACCGACCAATAAATGCTACTAACAAGCGGGCCCGGTCTGAATGGGCTAACCGTGTGGTTTGGGCTCACGAAGGCCCAAACCCAAAGTTATTTATGGTTTTGGATATCGGATATCTCTTATTCATGAGATATGTATTGATTGACCGACTTAGGCGGGATCTGCCGAAGGTTGAGGAACACGAAACCAACAAGGATTTCGTGTGTATATAAAGGGCATCTCGGCCCTCATTAAAGTGCGATCTAAAACCGTAACTCTCACTAAACCCTAAAACCGATTACTTACTTTCACGCCGAGATAATCGTGGGAGACAATCCACGATAAACTAACGGTTTTCTGTTTACTTAGTGTTCGGGTCTCGAGCATCAAGGTCTAATTGATACGAGCCGGTCAAATAAGGAAAGCTCAACTTTTTATCAACAATTGGCGCCATCCGTGGGACCAATCACTAAGAACTAGAATGACAAAGCACGGAAACCTAAGCCGCGATCGCATAGTGACTTACAAGGAAGCGACCAAAGTGGATCGGCCTCTGGCGGGCTTCTAGAACAACCGGTCGACCGAGAAACCAAGGGTCGAGGCCGGATCGATCTTGCGGCGGTGGAACCACTCACGGGGACAACCCATGCCACTACAACCACCCGGTAGGAAGATCCCTCCGCACCCTTTTACCACTCCCGCCAAGCGGTGCGAAAGGACCTCACAAAAACGTCAAGCGCACCTCTCCAAAGCAGGGGTCGGATGTGAAGCAGACACCCTTCCGCTAGAAGGAGTCGGCGCTGAACTAGCGCCAAGTAACCGTGTCTCAAAACTACGAAACCATGGCTGCCTCATGCAAGAGGAGGCGAAAAGAGGTCGGTCGAGCACGCAAGCTGACTAAACTTGACCACAGTATGAGACATCCCATCAGCGTCATCGGAGGGATAGGAGGCGGGATGGATAGCCGCCGCCCCGTGTTTACGGGATCGGGAGGAGAGTTGAGAGCGATGAAGCGGTGACTGCGATGTCTGGAAAAACACGAAGAGGACGGATGGCATACCAATGTCCACGATAGGCTTGGTAACCGCGGGGTCCAGCAGCAGACTTGACGGACAGCACTCCCCAGTGAAAGCTCTTCAACTCGAATTCGAGGACGGTCGGTGCAAGCCGAAAGAGGGGAGGCTCGTCCTTTGTGATTCCTCGAACAATGAGGACAAGTGACAGAGACCTTGGAAGTCCGGCGAAGATATCGCGACCGGGAGGAGGAAGATATGTCTCTTCCTGGCGCCGCTAAAAGGTGGATCGTTCACTCGGTGCATCAACGATTTCTCGGAAGATAAGAGAAGGCGCATGCCCATGATGTGAAAACCTACGATGGAGCGAGATGATCCGGACGATCACCTAAAATTTTTGAATCATTTGCTACCATCGAAAATTGGCGAGAACCTATGTGGTGCCACATGTTCAATTCCACATTAGTGGGAAATCGTGGCCGGTTGATAAGATTCCGCGGAAGCATTGATGGCTTTGAAGAGTTGCGGAAGGCGTTTGCTGAACTTCACTCAAAGGAAGAAGTGCGCCAAAACCATGTCGAACTTGCGGGGTAAAAGCAGCGAGAGGGAATCTACAAGCGCTTATGTGGGCGCTACAAAGATGAGTGCATACATGTCAAGGCATGCCGAAATACTAAATATCTCGGGGTTCATGAATAGGATCAATAACCCGAGCTCATCAAAGGTGACGACAAGGTCCCCAAACCTTTGATGCCCTTCCAATCATGTCACCTCCACTCCATGTGGCGACCTCATTAACCATACCACTAACACTAGCTTTGAGGAAGCTTAGTGCCTGTGTTCTCCTAGTCCATGATGCAAGTCCTTCATTAAACTCGAATCGGTAGGCAAAGTAAGCATGTGAGAAATAAAGGAACATCTCTAATGACAACATTCATGGTCGATTCCTCATATGTGCAAAAACTCTAGGAAGCATATGATGTACTTCATACTCTAGCATGTTCAACGGGTTCCACTATCGATGTTCCACAAGCGGTTGAACAAACCTAGGATACAAATAGTATTTACCCTTCTTCCTAATATTCATACTAACCCCTCATATATCATCCTAGACCGATTAAATTTCCTTCCATCGGATAAACAAATAATAGCGGAGCAATTTTTGAAGGAAAGTCATTAAAACACATGGTCTTGTTACTCATACACATCAACAAAGTGTGAATCAAAACTTCCATTGTTGTAAAAAAACTCTTAAAAATTGTACCTTTTCACTACGTGTATATCCTAATCTCTAAACCGGCAACAATCTCAACATCTAAAAGATTATCAACACCATCAGATCATCAAGCTTTAAAACTTACGATTATCTCCTCGATGTAGAGATAGCATTCTCATCCACAATGATGTTAAACACCACCAAACCATCAATCTCTTCAAGTGTAGCATTTCTCAGGCGGCGTATGTAGGCTTTAAGAATGGTAGGTTCAACCGTTAAAGCATAGTGAATGGGACTGTGAACTAGAAAATCAATCATTTGATGAAACCCTTCAGATCGTGCATCCTTAGTGAGTACAACAACAAGGTTATGTGAAGTGGAATATGTGTCAGCCATTGTGATTAATGATGGATATCAAGTGGGTTTTGTGAATAAAGCAAAGAAAGTGATTAGGGTTAAAGTGAAGCGCCAATTGGAAGTGTTTAGAAGATCAAATAAATTGATCCATCCGTGATTTTGGGGAGAGATATATACTTTTGCCAAAGTGTCGAAACAACCCCTGTAGTATCCAAACACGATTATCATACTATCCGCGGTTCCATAACAACTATCCATGGTTAGAACCTACCATCGGTGGATCTGATATTCACTCTTCCAAATATCCAGAGATATAGCAAGTAAGTCGGTGTTTAACAAAATAGAGTTCTTACAAAAATATGAAGGTTTACACAACTATATATATATGTATATATATATATATATATATATATATATATATATATATATATATATATTTTTTAACAAACACAAGCAGCTCACACACCAGCTCCTATGTATACAAATCCTTCATACCTGCAAGACAAAAACACAAAACAAACACAAAGACAAAGATTATTGTTGTCAGTGGTTAGGAATAGCCAGAAGTGTTTACAAAAGACCTATCCGCGGTTTAGAACAGGTAAGTCAATATAGTCAACTTCTAGAACTTATCTCAGTCCAATACCCAAGAAACTCATTAACTCTCCAACCACATTTAACCTGCCCCATATTTAATTCAATAACCCTAAACTTCACTTATAAAAAGAACCCTTAATCTCTTATAACGCACACACAATCTAAATCAAAACCCTAATTTCTCCAAAACCCCAATAATGGCGGCCCAACCCAATCAATCTCTCATCGGATGACAATACCTCCTCCAATGATGCGGAGAGATGGAAAAATAACTATTTGACAAGCAATCCAAGCGAAGGAGAGAATATATCTTCTTTAAGTTCGTATGTATCACCCTATGAAGATACAGACGAAGAAACATCTCCCATGACAGTCAGTGCACCTCCACAAGAATCCCATCCATGGCGATTCGACATACCTCCACAAGATCCACGACCATTAAAATCCCCATTTCTGCCATCATCAAAAGATGATAGTGTAGTGAATCCAAGTGATGCTTCAGAAGACTCTGATTACTCTTCTAAGAAGAGGACTTCAAACCCCAAACCTTCATCATCCAACCCTCAACCAAGACCACGAGCAAGAAATCCACCACTCCCTAAAGATGAGAGGTGATTCTTGGTCTTCTGCCCAAGTTGTGGTACTTCTTCACACATCGTAACAAGGAAGGAAAAGGAAGATGGAGTAAGTTCTTTGAATGGTGGAAAGTGTAGATGGAGCACAAGAAGAATATCATATCATCCATCTATCCGCCACAATCGACGACTTCTTCGTTTGCATCAATCCATCCTTCCCATTTTGATCCTTAGTTGCTTCGTCGTCTTGGTCATGCATATGATAAGTGCATATCCAGCATTTAAGCGATATAAGCAAGGATAGTAGTAGTAGAAATATTAGAGAAAATCATGTATAGATATAGTCTTTAATTAGCACTTGAAGTTTTATTGTGTCATGGTCGTAATGCTATTTTGTTGAATGAACAATGTAACTTCAGTATTCTTGAATCTCTATAATGACTTGTCTTTTATCTGCACAATGGTTAGTGGAAACACATAACAACTAGCAGTGGTTTGATCAACTCTATCAGTGGTTAGAAGCAACATTATCAGTGGATAGAAACAGAAATAACGTACTGACTTGGGTCTGCCCTAACTGTAGTTACCTAAATTCCGTTGTTTGGATAGACTATAAAATGGAAATAATTATATATTGATCAGAATATAACGTGTTACCTAACTGTAACAGGGATCTAAGCCATCTCAGATCTTAGGGATAACTAGTTCTAGGCATTTACAATGAACGACGCCAAAGAACACACACACACCTTTACTAGACTACA
This sequence comes from Chrysanthemum lavandulifolium, assembly GCA_022545495.1. Classification (NCBI taxonomy): domain Eukaryota; kingdom Viridiplantae; phylum Streptophyta; class Magnoliopsida; order Asterales; family Asteraceae; genus Chrysanthemum; species Chrysanthemum lavandulifolium. The sequence goes on along the minus strand of CM040241.1, from coordinate 150,468,144 downwards.
TTATGGAATACTTATATTAAAAACCTACATCCCATGTCCTCTGTATATAATAGAGGATTAGGGTTTACAAAATACTACGAAGGACTAAATAATAAATCTTCTTTTACAAGCAAGTCCTTCCATCTTTTTGTAGGTTTCATCTCTTTCTCTTTAAGCCCTTGATGTTTCATTCTTTTATTGTTTTGTATCATCAAATCAATAAACCCAACAATCTTCCCCTATTTGATGATGACAAAACAAACACGGTTCTTGTACGAACTTCCCTAGATGAAGTAGCAGAAGTTGAGATAATTAAATCTCACTATGAAGTTGAGATGGCTTAATCCTCTAGTATATACATATGTTGATCCCAGTTGAGCAAACGATCTAATATAGAAACTGACTTGTAACAAAAGCTTATCAAGTATTACGCGGAATTTAATACTTAATCTTAAGAAGAAGACGATGAAACATTCAACACCTCAATATTATTTATTAATCTGAATACTCTTACGATATTAGGGTTTTGCAACCTTGAAGTGTATCGACCTTAGATATAAAACATACGACATCTAACCTAACCTAAGGAGTCCTATACAATATACTATCGTAACCTACAAGATAAATATCTTTTCCATATTTATCTAATACAATAAACAAACCGACTATACAAGACTAGCAAGATCTTACTATATATTATCCGTGGTTACACAATACTACTAGCATGGTTGTCTTCATCGTGGTAACACTCTTGATCCGTGGTTACATCAAGCTTGTCCGTGGTTCCGAGACTTAGAGTAATTCTTGATGCAAGGAACCTAAAACCCAACAATCCTCCCTAAACTTGATAAATTCTAATGAATTCTCAAGTTTTCTTTAAACTCAACACATCTGAATTGGAGGATGTAGCCAAACACTTACTAGGTTTAAGTATCTTCTCATACTTCGCAACAAATCATAAGCTTGACCATTATAAGATACTAACATCTTGATACAACCAGGCTTCAACATCGAGCAATTATTCACGGATGCTTATTCGGTTGAGGATAATCACCTTCTACAAGCATATGAATAACCTTTCGAGCTTGGTTAAAACATGAACTCCACAAGTTTGATATAAAACCATCTAGTAACTTGACCATTGTAGAGTCCTTGCCATTCGGGTTCATCATGAGTAGGTTTCAATAGAATCTTCAAATTATGATAAACTAGTATCTCATGATAATCATTTGGATGTACTTCATCAAATTTATTCTTGTAAAGTATCCAAGATTCATCAAATCATCTCTATCAAAATCTTGAAGCATTTGTGAAAATTTATTATACTCGAAACTTCATTGTTGAGTCTTTGAATTTTCCAAACTCCTTCACTTCAACTAAAAGCTTAAACTCATAAGAAATGATTTGATTTACATCTTCAACAACTTTCAATCTCTTAGAATCGATGTCTCACGAACCTCGATTTTCTCTTTCTTTTACTTTGAATCCATTCATCATCCTTTTTAATCCACTCTTCTTCTTTTTAGAATTCATTGGATGTAAATCATCTTTATTAATCCTCATACATCTCTCATAAATTTCCAAAATTCTTTCAAATGAACATGTACTAAGATTATCGAAACATAAATGCTCGAATTCTTAATAATTTTCATCAATACATTCCTCATCCGAGCCATAGTAGGAGGTTTCTTTCTTATAACTTTGTTTCTTTGTTTTGCTCACATTCCTTGCCCATTCATTCATCGTCTAGCTTTCTCCTCATCATCCAACAGTTTCCATTCTTGTGCGATAAACTCATCAAGTATTTGTAAAGAAGCTTGAAGATAGTTTTGTGGTTCATACCATATAGCTAACCATCTCTCACTAGCTTCCTCTTGTGGACCTGAGCGATCTTGACTTGGGTGCGCCTCTGCATCAAAATATTCAAATTTCTTTAGGTCCATTGATGCACGGTTGACATGTGGTAAAACCTTAGTCTTAGGCTTCCATTGCCAACTTGTTGAGGCCTTAACAACATAAACATGATTTCCAACCACCATGTCGGTTATCACCTTTGGAATTTTTAAAACTTCTTTTGAATCGGTGGTGATATTTTGTATGATGGTTTGATTACGCTTAGCCGTGTATACATTTTGTAGCGATGGTTGGAACCCATTTAGGTGTGCTTGTGACAATAGATTTTGTATTCCCATTCCTCATCAACCTTTGCTCTTGGAATCATGTTACTTTTAGGATAAGGGTTTGTATTTCTTGAAAAGTTTTGATGATTTACCCTCCTCCAATGATTCCAAACTTGTGGTGCATTTTTTATGACAATTTCTCTGTAAGTGTTCAAAACTACCACACACAAAACAAGCCTTTTCAACACATTGAAACTCATCACCTATTCATGTTAGAAATTAGACCATTTAAGCTTCTTTGATTTCCCTAGGTTTATATTGTTTCATCCGGACCCTAGGAATTTCCACGCACTCTACAACTTTCTTGGTAACTTTAGCTCCAAATCTAGGTACAAGGTTGACTTCTTGAGAATCAACTTTCTTAACTGTCTCTATCTTTTCGAGACTTAGTTGATTCGGTTCTATCATCCTCGAATCGATTCCCAATCTTCTATTATGGGAGCATCGGATAACTTATCGAGAACTTATCTTAGGTGTTTGATTTTATTTATCTCTTCAACAGGTTTGTTAAAACTAAATTCACTACTAAATAGCAGTTCTTTAGCGGTGGTGCATGTTTCATCAAAGGGGGTGGGGGCATATTATTGTAACCTAAACCGGTACCATCTTTGAGCAGTTTTTGACCTATTGGCTTCTTTACTAGATCGAAGCATATTGTGTTTTAGCAACCCTAACAACATGTTTTCTTTTTCATCTAGGGCCTTTAGTTTTACACTCTCTTGCCTCTGCTAGTTTATCTTTAAGCATTTTAATCTCTACTTTTAAGATCAATTTCACCACCTAGTATATTGATCTTTTCTACATACTCAAACTCACATTTAATACGAATTTTAGCTTCTCTTCAACACCTTCTAGACCAACTCTATATCCTAAGTTATCTAGTGTCAATCTCTACTTCTTTTCTCATACTCTCGTTGATAGCCTTTTGAGATTCTAAGTTATCGAACATGATTTAAAAGAACAAGTAGATGTTTTAGAATCATTAGATACCTCGTAATCGAACGAGAAGATGAAGCATAGGCCATTAGAGCAAAGTTATGCTCTTTTGAAGCTTCACTAGCAAGAAAAAGCTGCATTTGGACCTTCTTCAATCTGATCACTCAATCATAATCACCAAGCCCATCACAGTAACCAAAGTGAAGAAGCGGCGAGGCTCTTTGTTGTCTTCTTAATGCCTTCAATTCTTTTAGGAGCTCGACATTCCCTAGCAAAGTGACCTTTCTTCTTGCGGTTAAAGCACTCCATCTTGCTTTTGTCAAATCCACTCTCCTTTGACCATCATACCTAACATGTCTTCGGTCCTCCTCGAAACTTCCTTGCTTGGAGAGTCGGCATTGCCATTTGCCATTGAAGGTTAATTTCATCAAGATCATCGGGATCAATTTGATCTAGATCTTGATTCAAAACATCAACACTAGTAGTTAAATCGACGGAAAGGCACAAATTGCACCATCAACGACATTATCACTAACGGTGGTATTGTTTGCAATAATGGTTATACCATAAGCAACGGTGGATACATCTTGTGGGCTTTTGTGATTAGTGGATACAAAAGCAATGTTTTGATTAGAAGAAGATGAGTGAAAAGTTATTCTCGGACTCATAAACCTTCAAGTTATTGAAGAGATTGTCTAGAGTCATTGTAGCAAAGTCCGTCTTATTTCTCCACACAATTGTATGAATAGCCCAATCGGATGATAAACTCTAATGAACTTCAAACTAATATCTTCTTGAAGGAACTTGTAACCCACTTACTTGATTGGTGATAAGTTTTGAAGTCTATTGTATGTTCCATCAATCTTTTCTCCACTAAGAAGCGGTGAAGGTTTCAAATTGATGCTTGAGCATATTCATCCTTGACTTCTTTGTAGCTTCATTACCGGCAAACCTTAATTCAAGAGCATCCAATAATTCTTTAGCATATTCATATTGATCAAAGTCCAAGGCAAACTCATTTGGTATTCCGTAGAGAATCTTGTGAGCTTTGATCTCCATTTCCTTTAGCTTTATCGGGTTCACTAATAATAGCAACCTCCTTTCCATCCGCACCCTTCAAAGGAAGAGTGTCTCCTTTTCAACAACATCCCAGAGCATAATCAATCATACGAATGTATTGCCTCATTCGCATCCTCGGTTTGATACTCACCATGTTTGAGCATGGGCACTTTTAAGCGATCACCATGTGAGTTTCGTCGAGACATCTTAACTTACTTGAATAAAGATTAACGGACTTCTTCTTGGTTACGGTTTCTAGATCACAAGCTCACGATACCACTTGTTGATCCCGGTTGAGCAAGCGATCTAATATAGAAACCGACTTGTAACAAAAGCTTATCAAGTATTACGGAATTTAATACTTAATCTTAAGAAGAAGAACGATTAAACATTCAACACCTCAATATTATTTATTAATCTGAATACTCTTACGATATTAGGGTTTTGCAACCTTGAAGTGTATCGACCTTAGATATAAAACATACGTACATCTAACCTAACCTAGGACCTCCTTTTATAGGCTAAGGAGTCCTATACAATATACTATACGTAACCTACAAGATAAATATCTTTTCCATATTTATCTAATACAATAAACAAACCGACTATACAAGACTAGCAGTGCTTACTATATATTATCCGTGGTTACACAATACTACTAGCCGCGGTTGTCTTCATCCGTGGTAACACTCTTCATTCCGTGGTTACATCAAGCACATCCGTGGTTCTAGTACTTAGAGTAATTCTTGATGCAAGGAACCTAAAACCCAACAATGTTGGTAACAGGATTACTAACGACGAAAGGTGAATGACCAATCCAACAAGATTACTAACGAAATGGGGCGGAATGATAATTACAACAACGTTACTAACGAAACGAGGCCGAATAACAATTCAAGGCCAAATGATGATCCTAACAGGATTATCAACAGAAAGTGGCCGAATAACAATTCGAGGTCGAATGACGGTTCAAGGTCGAACGACGATTCGAGACCAAATGGTGATTCGAAATCAAATGATGACTCAAAACTCGGAACGAGGTCCAAATTCACAAAATCGAAAACCCAAAAGCCAAAATCAAAACCAAATCCAAAATAGTCAAGACCAAATTCAAAAATAGCCCAAAACAATTCCAAACGCTCTAACAAGATCGACAAGGCTTATGACGATAGCAACTCGGATGTAAGCGGTGCGGTCGGGTCTAACCCGACTCGAAAGGCGATGCAGCTCGCTGACAACACAGAATTCCATATAAATGGGGCGCATAGTGGTGCTTAAAGCATTAAGATTCATGAGATGTTGCGATGCCAGTGTGTCGTGTGTGAGTTCGGGCTTTCGTGATGTTCTGCGAGTGTGTGTGTTCCTCTAAAGCTCATCATTCTTAAAACCAAACTCTATACCGGACATACTTTTGTTATAACTACTCCAAGTATCACAAGATTTACCTCTAAGTTGGACATAGGTGATCAGTCCATGCCTCACTGTCCCTGGCTGAATATAGGTGATCAGTCTATATTCACCCGAGGTTCAATGAATCTTGATTCAACAAGTAAAGCACAAACAATCACTAGCAACGTAGATAATAGCTAACTCGGCTCAGCAACTATCGACTCGGCACAACCTATTACTATAAACCAATTCTTAATATATATTCCCAACTTCAATATTATCTACCCCAAATGTATTCCTTTTCATATCTCAAAAATATCTCATTTCACCATTTAGTTACTAGCGTTGGTATCATCGTGTGTGTGGTATCGACCGACAAGACACCATGAATGCACTCAAATGACCACAATGCGGCTCATAACGACACAATGGGGCGTCTAAGCGATAAGCTTTATAGTTTAATAAGTTTTGAAATAAATAGTTAGATCTTATCGAATTCGTCAACTCGATAAACTCAACCATTTATTCATGTAAGCTTATTATCCCAAAACCGGTCACATCCTAACGAGTCATAAGGATAATTCACCCATTAATAACGTTATCCTCGTACATAGCGGGCTCTTATTAGATTCGTCAACCTAATAAGTCCGCTATCCACGTGGATTAGCGTTATTAATTTTAAGTCATCCGTAACCAACGCACAACACATAAATGGTATTAAATACTCATAAATGGCACCTTTCGATAGCGTGCCTCGTAACATTAATAACTTATTAATTACAAAACATTTATATTTTTAGATGTTAGTTCCTTTTAAAATGTCGAATAACAAGGCGAGTCTTGTTATCGAATATTTAATACAAAAACCATTTACTATCTATATTTTCTTGTTTTATTTACTTGTTTATATATATATTACTTCAAGTTTCACTATAAGTTTCGGTAATTATCCGTTTCGAGTTCACAAGTCCGAGTCATGACTCTCGATTTTACCGTCATATTGTCCAATAAATACTAAAGTCCATATTACGGCGTTGTCGGGGTCAATCGAGACAAAAAAGTCATGATAACAACGGCGTTGCAAAAGCGACATATATATCATTAAGTCCAAAATAAACAACTCCACAACTCCAATTAATCCTCCAAATAATAGCATATCAATCTCGCCGTCCAAACAAACTACCAAACATACTCGTAACCAATGTCACGACCCTAATGGTCTTGACACGGTCCCGGTAAAGACCACGTGAACCAAACAAGCTCTTTGGCTCCCTGCGTCTCATCCAAATTTCAACAACAACAACCAATATGTTACCACAACGACCCGACCCGGACCCATGGTCCATGAGAGCCTCGTTCACATACCTAAAGCCATCAAGATGGACACTAATGTTCCACATTCCCATCTCCATCCAAACACTCTCGAATGGCTCTTTCAATTCCCAAACATAACCGATTAGAGTATCAAATCTAATGTTTGTTAATAACACTATTTACCCAAATCACCACCATTAATTTGTATCCAATCAAGGCTATTAATTAAAATATCGTCCAATTCCAAATAACCGATCGTACCAATGATTCACCGTTAACAAATAATTACACATTAGTCCAACTTATTATCGAAAACACTTACAAGTTCCGTATATTATTATAACACTAGCGGACATGAATCCATTATTAATAATCAAAACCGACTACCACTTGTTTGACAATACTTAAGAACAAAACAACGGTTTACAAAAGTCTCGACCCAAAATTGTGACACGAGACTATGTACCCTTCGACATCGTCAAAACCATTATAACCCGTCAACTAGTTATGACCAAGACATAAAAATAATAAAAATGCAAAACACATGAACATGACACAACACACGATACCAACACACTAGTTTATATGTTTTATTAGTTTTAAGCTCGTTTTAGATCTGTGTTCATCATAACCCAACCATCGAACTCACGTTCATGAGACAAAAGGTCTCATTCGTGACTCCCCGACTTAGTTATACTAGCACCATGTCCTCTACATCCCAAGTCATTCCCACGGCTACTACTAGCGTGCAAGCTCTAAATCGAGTGGTGAGATTACGCAAGGAAATTGCGTAACTCTGTGAAAGGCATAGTGTGTGCGTAAGCATGAAGACATGCTTACTGTGCATGTATAAGCATGAGGACATGCTTTTGTGCGTGTATAAGCATAAGAACATGCTCATAGTGTGTGCATAAGCATGAGGACATGCTTATAATGTGTGGATAAGCATATGGAAATGCTAATGGTGCGTGCATAAGCATATGGAAATGCTTATGGTGAACTACTAAGATAGGCGGACTTAAATCGTCTACGAGCGGGACACACATTCGACAAGTGTGCCAACAAACAATTCATCAAATAATCCATAAACATTTAATCAATTATCTCATCAATCAATTAAATCTAATGTGTTCTCAATCATTTCTGACCTTAAACAAGTCATACGAGGCGTCGACAGCGGCGAGGGCATGTGCGGTCATAGGGTTAAATTTTAAAAAGTTGTTATAGTCTAGGTTTTGAAAATATACGATTCTCTATAACCTTGGCTCGATACCAATATGTAACATCTAAAAAATAGGATCCAGCGGAAGCATATGAACCTTTGGGTGCTACTATCTTGGTATCACAACATAAGGTACAAAGAACGGTTTTTATTCCATTCATTTAGATTAAAATTCATTATTTGAAAACATTTAGTTTACATTAATGAAAGTAGTGCCGAAATCGGCCCAATAAAGAAGTTTAAAGCGGTCCCGATTATTCATAGTCGCCTATGACTATGCCCCGCATAGCGTATTCCAATAGTGAGCTATCACCTTAAACTTGAGAACACATGCTAAAACGAAGTCACTTATCTTTGGTGAGTTCATCGAGTTAGTTACAAAAGTAATAGTGGACACGATAGAGTTTAATTGCTATGTGTGACTAAAGCGGATATATAATAAACATCCCACTCACCAATCAATCCAATCATTAATAAATCCAATCAATAATCCGCAACACAATTGAGATCTCAGCAGGGCCCCAAGCGACTCTAGCCAGCACAATCGTAGCAAGGCCTAGAACACAAGCAACCCTGGTCTAGGTCGGTCTATTCTTAGCTAGGCTTCGCGTTATAGCATTGGAATGCTACCCTAGTCTAAGTCAACAACTGTCGCATGTCTAACCTTCACATTAGCAATTCAAAAAAGTAGTCGCAGGTCCAAGAAGTAGTTTGCACTCACATAAACACATAAGGTTTCAATCAACAAATCAAATATTATAAACATCAGTCATTCTCAAATAATGTTCACGTATCCAATTATGGTTTGTTAAAAATAGCATGTATTCTCCCCCAAAATAGTTATTGTTAATACAAATATCGTCATTAAACGTGATTAATATTTTATGATCTTTACCTAATTTTTGTTAACGACAAAAATAAATTTTAATTTTTATAAAGCTTAAAGCTTGTCAAGTTTAATAGATATTATAACAAGTTTTTCATCAAATAATATCTTCATCACTCAAGCATTTACATTTTGATTATTGATATGCTTCTAAACCATAATGTATGTAGATATTTTTAAATCAAGCATAAGTTTACATATGTATTTACATTTAACATATTTCTAAAAATAGAAAACAACATATGACATCATGTTGTGCATCATTGAAATCTCTAGAGGATTTCACTAGATATTTTGTGTAGGTTTAGACTCTACATATCTTACACAATCTTGGATAGATTTGGTTGACTTTGGTAAGATTTTGGTGATCTTATTGTCAGACCCCGACGGCACCAAAAATATACACGGGCGGAACACTTTTATGGGTTTCGTAGTCCGTGGTGCCTGCTGATCATTTTGGCTATAAATAGCAAAGCCAAACCAAGTTGTTTTATCATCCCTTTCTAGCATAATCACATACATTCCTTCTCTCTAACATTTCTAACTCAGTTTCATATCATTATAGTGATCCACTTTTGTAGCAAAGAAGATCAAGGCATATTCAAGCTTCAACAAATAGTTGGAAGTCTTGTTTGTTTATTGTTGTATGATCTAGTCTTGATTCATACATCATTGTTGTACCAAACCATCATAAACTTTTGAGTGTGAGTGGTTAGTATTTTAGTCCTTAAAATACATTGTGTGTGGGAGTGGTTGTACTCTTGGAAAAGAACTCGACATCTAGCTTAGTGTTGGAAATATTGTGTAAGCGAAGTGTAAAGGTTTCTCCGCCGGTGAAAAGAGCTTGTTGACTAGTGAAATTAAACTCTCGAGTGTGAGACTCGGGGAGTGGAGTATGGCAAGGAAAAAGAGTCCTTGTAGACCGAACCACGATAAACAACTTGTCGTGGTTTGATTGTTTCTTTCCTTATTTACTCTTTATATATAATTCTTGCATATTGATTATTATTCAAGAACATATCTAAGA
>CM040241.1:150420181-150458052 GCA_022545495.1 Chrysanthemum lavandulifolium | reverse complement strand
CACACTCGCACTTTTGTTTGTTTTGGAGGTTGACTTAGACTTTGAGGAAGCTGGAGGAGGCGACTTTGTCTCCTTGATTGGTTCGGGGACCTTTTCAATGGATTCCATTTTTTGATAAGCTTCCTCATGAGTTGATCGATTCTTGGGTTGGTCGGCCGGTGGGGACAGAGGATGATGAAGTCTCGGTGAGGAGTAGACTCTTGTTGGATTAGTTTTGCTTGTCTTTGAAGGATGGTTCTACAGCGTCGGACCTTTCTTTTGGTGAATGAGGATTGAATTGTAGTGGAGTAAGCTCGGAGCTTGGGCGGCACCACGAAGAGGTTTCGGTGGTGGGCGGTGCCGAGATTACGCTTGAGACTTCGAGATGTGTTCATTACCTTGGGCACATCGAGAAGTCAAACATGCTCTTTAGAGCTTGACTTTCGAGCTCTAGAATCCTTCCAGAATCGAGTTTGGAAGCTTACTCTCGGGATTAACTCGTTCAATCCATTCATTGGAATTTGAATCGACCAACATACTTGTAATCATGCCACGGACACAAATGGCTTAGGAGGCTGGTCTTTGTTGAGAGAGTCGGGGAGATGATCTTCACTATGACTCTCTTCTTCTTCACTTCTTGAGGGGCTCACGCATCAAAGACCACAGGTTCTTAAGTCCAACTCTTAAGAATATCATTTGCCTTTTTAAGTTCATCTTGAAGATTTTGATTTCTTTTAACTAGTTCGGTGTTTTGAATTTGCAAAGTGGCGACCTCGAAGCTTAGCTTGTTTTAAAATAAGCAATTCATCCCTACACTTATTCAATTCAAAACTTAACTTTTGTACTTAGAAAAAGATTCAATCTTTATCTTACAAACTTAAGGTCAACATTTAGATAATTCATATAAGGCGCCAATCAGAGTCATCATCCATAGAAAGTAAAGTGTTTACCTTCGTTGTGATATTGACCCATTCCCGTTCCTAGCATGATTCTTCCCGGCTAACTAGCTTGTCTTCTTAGAGAGAGAGCCATTAGAGCAACGACATGTACCATTTCATCATCAGATGAGTTGGCTCTTCATCCAGTCAAAGGTTTGACAACAAGGCCTTTGTTCTTACCTGCACAGATTGAACATTTTTGTTGTTTACGAGGGTGGCCTCAGCGATGCAAGCTTAGCTTTGCTTTCTTATACTTAGCTTCATAATCAATGGTTTTGTTAAGATCAGTTGCTTTGAACATTTTGATGAGGCGATAGATTTTAGGTTGAAATTTGCTAAATCACGAAGGCGTTAGATCGATGGTTTGTAAGAGGGTTGAAATTGTTTTGAAAAACGGTCTTTTGCAAAATGGCCTCTTTTATGACACTTGTAGCATTCGGTGTCTTGATTGCTTTAGCATTTGAAAAACCTTTGTTTCTTTTATAAACCTTGAGAGTTAGCGAGTGCCCTTTCGAAATTGACATTGGTCCTTAGGTACTCCTCACGATCTCTCATCGGGCTCATCATCGGGTTTTCTTGGAAATCTTGAACTACATTGTTAGAAAAGCGGTTGATATTGGTGATGAGGTAGTGGTCGGGGACTTCTTGACTTCTGAGACTTCTTTAAGTCGGTATAAATGCATTGATGAGGTTTTCCTCATAGACAAATTCCATAAATTTCGGGAAGCTCAAGATTTTGGATATGATTAGCATTCACGAGTCCACGAGAGAATTCAACCACTTCTCGGGAGGCTGTTTACAAAACCAACATTGATTTCATGCTTAAACAAATTAACACCATCGTTTGAAAGTTCATTTAAAGAGTTTTGTATCCGGTGTAAGTTTGAGAGAGTTTACGAGTCCTTAGCCACGAAGGTGTTATACTCGAGTTTGGTCCATTATCCTGTTTTCCTTGGTATCGGATGGTCCTTCATGACTATGAACTAGGTCATCGAGGTTTGCTTAAGCGATCTACTGACTTATAGAGACTCCATAATATCGTCGGGGAAGACAAGATATTATGATACTTTTAGTCTTTGGTCTGGTTGACCTTCTCCTTTCATCCTGGGTCGGGCTTGAGCGGGTTTGGGCAACCCTTGTGATCTTTGGGACAAATGGACCTTCATTTATGCACTTGACATAATAAGGTTCCATCCCAATCAAATAGCAAAGCATTCGGTTTTCCATTTGTTGAATTTGCCAACTTCAAGTCTAGGGCAACGGTGAATAAGCTCCACCCTTTTATCGACTAGTTGGGGTACATCAATTTCAGCCATTTAGGATCTAATTTAAAAACTTTTAGGCGGCCTAAAAGCAGGTTTATAATTAACCTTGCTCGATACCACTTGTTGTTCCCCGTTCACTATCGTTTAAAGCAGTTCAAGTTTATAAAACAAGTTAAAGTGAACTATGGTGAAATTAACATAAAGAAAACACACTAAGTAATTTTCAACATCATATTCTTATCGAAATAAATCAACAAAGAATCGTTACCCAAGTACTTGCGGAATAGTACTTGGGATTGAAATAACAAAGTTGGGTGATTCCTCTCTAGCTCGGGCTATGCGAGCACAAATCTTAGACTCATTGAGCTATCTCGGGAACTAAGTTGTATTTGGAGGTGAAAAGATGGCTTGCGTGTATGTGTTTTTACAATTCACAAGCAACCTTTTCACTCCATCTCTTATGCTATTTATACATGTATGATATTTGACTCTATCCTAAGTGACAAGCGACATCATCGAGAAGACAAAATCTTGATGTATTTTGTCTGCATTTAAAGACTATTCTAGGTAAGAGACAAGACTACTTTCTAAGTTCGGTGATGACATGGCACGATCTTTTGCCATTCGGGAAAGTTGACTTTGGTAGATAAGGACTTCGTCTTATCTATTTCAACCTTTCGCTTGTCCGCTCTTTCTTGATCTTTACATCCTTGGTCTTCTACTTGGTTTGTCTTGATGTAAGAAGTTGGAGAGGAATCTTAGGGATTCGGTGAGTTATTGTCATCACTCACTGAATACATCATCTTCTTCTTGACTCGGTCTTCACCTTTAAGTTCCGCCTTCTTGGTGGAGAGACTTCTTCTTTGCCTCTTCTTGAGTATCACGAAGGCGACTCCTTTGAGAGACTATGCACTCATTGACTGTTTGTGTTAACGGATTAAATACTTGGACTATTTTCTATTCAAATCCTAGATTAAGGGGTTTGGGTATTTACTGAACCCAACAAATATCATGAATCAATTAAAGCTTCCGCTACTCTGATGAGAATACATCATGATCCAGAATGTAAGCATGTCGGTCCAAAAGTCACAACATCACATAATACCAACACCACAATGGAAGAGTCAAAGATTAATGTCAGCTGATGATCTCAATGATGGCTCGAAACTCATCATCACGTGGATCAGTTAATGACCTCCACTTGAATTATCCAAACATGCAAAACATGAAGAATCAAAGACTACGAGCTACTGAGCAAAGAACTTAATCAAGAATCCTCGAGCAATCTAATGTAATATCAGTTTTTATTCATTGTAAATTGAGGTGACCTCCTTAGGGGAGATTGTTAGAATTAAAAATTCGGTCATTAAAGAGTCGATCACCTCAAGTATATGTATTCATTAGAAAGCTCATAGTCGTAGTCAAGTTATATTATTAAGTAGTTTGTTATGTAACACCGTGGAGGACAGACGGGTCTTTACCTCATCTGTATGCCCGATCCACAACCCGTAGGTGGCGTTAGTTTGTAAGAAACTATAAATACCTCTACCTCCCAAGGTAGAGGTTGGAGCTCAATACCAATTTTCTTTGTTTCACATAGTTCCCAACTCTCTTCCCTTTCTCTCTAGAACTTTCTCTCTAAACACTTTGGAATGCCTACTTGAATTATGGTTTAGTATGTTTGTGAAATCCTATAACTTACAAAAATTTGCAGATACTGATCATGTCTTGATTTGCACAGTCAACAATCCAACCAAGACCGATGTTTCGGATAAAGTTTTTGTGTTGTTATTAAAAATTTGTTAAAGTTTATGTTAAACTTGACACTACCATTAAAGAAAGTTCTGAAAAATTTTACACCGCCATGTTGGCATTAGCGAAGACACATTGTTGTCATTAAGAAGACTCATAAGTCCGGAGAGTCATTCATTAGACAAAGAGCAGGAGAGTTTCTAGCTCTATTATCGGTGACATGATTAGCATCGGTGGAAACATTGTTCTCACTGAAAGGTTTAGCATTAAAGTTCCTTTTGACATATCCAGCAGGATAACCAACAAGATCATAACATATATCAACAGTGTGACCGGGTTTTTGCAGTTAGTACATTTGAGATTCATGTTTAGTCCTCTGTTGTTTGGTATTACTAAAGATTAAAACCGAACCTTTATTGAAATTGTTGTTGTTAAATCCTTTTTGTTATCAAAAATTTTCCACCATCAAAGGTTTTTGCGGCAAAAGCGGTAGCATTGGGTTTAGCGAGCTATTCCCGGATGAAACATTTCGTGGGATTCTTCTCCGGAGACAACAGAGAAAGCGGTTTTGACATTAGGCAAAGGGTCTCTAGTTAAAATATTACTTCGATGGGAACATAGGAGTCATCAAGACCCATAAGAAATTGCATTAATTTGATTAGTGATTGTGTTTTCAAAAGTTTTGCACCTCACAAGCATGTGGAGGTAAGCTAATCATACAATCAAATTGTTTCCACAAAGAATTAAGGTTGTTGTAATAATCAAGAGAAGACCCATTTTGACTAAGAGAGTTTATATTTTATGCAAATTAAAAATAGTGAACCATCAACCTTATCATAAGTATCTTTAAGGTCATTCCACATTTCAAAAGCGGTTTAGCATAGATAGCTCCGACAAATAATTCAGACCGAGAGAGTTAAGAATCCGGTGACAACAACGAGTTCTGGTATCCCATTGAGTAGCAATAATAGGATTCGAGTCATCTCTTAGCAAGTACCATCAATAAATCCTAACTTATTATGATTCCTTAAGGCAAAGGTCATGGCCATTTCTATATTTTATAATTTTACATTCCGGTGAGTTTGATGGAAATAATAGGAGTACCATTAGTGTTGTTAGGGTGTAAATATAAAGCATCACCAAAAGATAAGTTTTTTCATTGGAGGAACCACCACCGGTATTATCATCACCAATAGCCATATGAAAGACGGAAAAATAACAACTAATGCGGATGAGCAGATAAGAGGCAGTAAGAATAAGAACATGAAATTAAGAAACAACAAGAACCAAGCACATGGTGGGGTAAACCAGAGGCGGTATTCATACCACTGAGGTGGCGGATCAAGATGTTAGTCTACCCGTTTGCACCCACAAAGACTTAAGTAATCGTTGTTGAAGATGAGAATAGACTTACGAGTAATATGCGTGAATAACAAATCACAATTACCTAGATTCACTTAGTCTAGGGCTAATTGTGAATAAGAGATAACCAGCGATTACGCCAATAGTAATAACCCCAAACCACCTTTTGAGACCCAGAATAGCTTTTGATTGTTGCTGTGATTATGAGCCTGAAGCTCTGATACCATGTGAAAAAGTATCAGCAATAATAGATTCACAACAATACTTTATTCAAACCAAAGCCTCAATAGTCAGCTTAGATTAAACCAACATTAGTATCCAAGGTGTTACAAGGTTAGGTTAATGTTAATAAGACAATAACCAGACAAATACAAAGAAGAAGAAATAAGATCAGTACAATGATCAGAAAGAGAGATTGTAAGACAATGACTGCACACTCAGTTGTGTCTAACCTTAGATTAGGGGGAGGATTAAATAGAAGAAAAAGATACACAATGACCCCCTCAACGGTCATAAATAAGCATCGACAAAATGGGCAATCATCGTGTAAACGAGAACTTAAACCATTTATGCTTTGTCCAAGAATAACCCCCGTAATAAGCACGCAATAAACATAACTTGAAAACCATTAGCAATTGATAGAATGACATGTTTGCCACAGATTATGACCACAATTTCTAACGAGAGTTTGGTGTAGTGGCAAATGGCATGTCATAGGTTTTTGTTTTGCCTTATGACATTGTTATAACATGTTAAACTTGCATTGTGGTGTTATAGGGTTTAAGCCATGAACATGACGAGAGTTATGGGGCTTTTTGTTTAGCGAATGACGTATTTTTTTTATGATATGTTATATGAATTTTTTATTGAAGATGATATTTATATTATAAAGTGGCTATACCTATAAAACTAATATGATGCAACTCTTATGTAAAAGTTTTGAGCTGTGACACTACTTTATTATAAAGTGAGATTATTAAAGAAGAAGGGTGTGTTTGAATCCTCCAATGAATTCTATGGATTTTATAAAGTGGCTATACCTATAAAAGATATCATGCCCATGATTCATTGCAACCTCTTATGTCTATAAAACCATTTTGAGTATTTCTTTTTCACTACAAAACTCAAATATCTATACACTTTTTCATACCCATATTATTATCCAAACATAAACAATCGAATGTGACTTTTTCATATCCAAATTCTACCCAACAAACCGATACCCAATATAAGTTGCCTAAATATACGTATAGAGTGTATATAGGATTTTACTAAACGCATATTAAATTTAAACACCTGTCGATAAGTAGAAGACAAATATCAATAAGACAAAAAGTTCCATGACTTTTTTAATTTTAACAAAAAAATTGCAAAAACACGTTCGAAATTATATTAAAAACAAAGCACTAAAGTTATTACAACTTGTTTGTTTAATCAGTTAGTTAATCATGCCATTAAATTACGAGTAATTGGGAAGAGTTAGGTGGGAATGAGAGAAAAGTTGGGTTTATTTTTTTTAGAAATGATACATGGACTTAAATTTAGGTTTAAACTTAGATTTAAAAACAATTGGCATCATCTTGATGGGTTGTAAAATAAGTGGATCCCTATCTGCAGCAATCAAAATGCTGACACTTGATTTTATGTTTAAGTCTAGGCATAAGTTTGGGTCCATGTATAATTTCCCTTATTTTTTATATAAAGAATAATTTTAGATGCAAAAGCTAGCTACTACTTTATGTTACATAATGATATTTTTTTGGGATTGAGTCGTAGAATATGACGTCTTTTAAAGTGTCTAAGATTCTGATGCGTGTCTTTTTTAAGTTGTAGAATATGATGTCTTTCCGGCATGAAGTGTCTGGATTACAGTGCGTGTCTTTTTAAGTTGTAGAATAGCGATGTATTTTCATGGTGTTCAATTTGGTCACGTCCTCTTCCATAAGTGTTTGATTTGGTGCGTCGTCCGCGTCTTAATTGGAACACTATGAAAAATACGTTCTTGTTCGACGACTTAAAAAATGCAGCGTCTTAAACGAGGATAATATGGAAAGTGCGATATTATTCTGAAAAAAAAAAGCATCTTCGAAATGAACGACTTGAAAAGACGTTCTGTCTGACTCAATCACCACAATTTTCTGACTTAAATATTAACTCTAGTGATGGCGGTCTTAAGAAATTACAAATACTTCAAGTTTCATCTATTGTAGAAATATTTTAATTTTTTGAGATGAAATGAGTAATTATATAATATAAACTGTATTATAATAGATTAATAGATGTTAGAACGTTAGAAAAATTTTCCTCGCTCATTGGACTATGAAAGCTTCTTAAACCAATATCTCTATCACTATCTTTAATGAGGCACTTTATTTTGCTTACTTAAAAATCCATCCTTATCATGATAAATCTCCACCATCCATCTAAAGATAATTTAATTCCATGAATTAACCCAAGATTTAATACTTAAACCTGTCCACGCTTTTTTATCGTCTTTTTGTCTTTTTTTTTTCTTTTTTTCTTTTGTCTTTTTTTATTAATTTCGCTTTTTTTAATTATGAATTAACTTTTTTTTTTTTTAAATTTGCGTTATTCACGCTTTTTTCCGCTTTTTTCGCTTACACGCTTTCCTCGCTTTCATACGCCGTCCGCTTTCATCCGCTTTCATCCGCTTTTCAACGTCATTCCATTTTCTTACGCTCGTCCATCTTCATATGTTTTCGCTCATTTTCACCTTTTCGCTCGCTTACACGTCGTCCGCTTTAATACATTTTCACGCTTTCATGTATTTCGTCCGCTTTTATACGTCGTCCGCTTTACGCCACCCGCTTTTATACGCTTTCATCCGCTTTCACGCTTTAGTCCATTTTCATACGCCGTCCGCTTTTAGACGCCGCCTGCTTTCACGCTTTTGGTCCGCTTTACACGCCGTCCGCTTTCTTAGGTTTTCGCTTGTTACACGCGTTTCGTCTCGCTTACACGTCGCCCATTTTCACACGCTGCTACTTTTCATGTACTTTCATCCGCTTTATACGCCGCACGCCGCCCACTTCTATACGCTTAACGGTTTCATAGGTTTATATACGCCGTCGCTTTTACGCCGTCCATTTTAGACGCCGCCCTGCTTTCGCACGCCGTCCGCTTACACGCTTATACATTTCGTCCGCTTTAACACGCTTTTGTCCGCTTTATACGCTTTTCATTCATTTTATTTTTCCGTTTTGACGTTATCCGTTTTAACGTCGTCCATTTTTGTAGTTTTTTTATACGTCACGATTTTACACGCTTTCATGCTTATTATTAAACTCTATTATATTACATGTCTAATATCAATTATGATATTTTAAAAAAAAAAGTTAATGTCTAATATCACTTGTAATATTTCATAAACAAACAAGCATGCTTTTTAACCTTTAATATCAACCCCGATATATTTCATTGCTCCAGATATTTTTATATATTATCACCTATGTGTTTTCTAATATTTTTATAATTTTCGCCATATGATAGTTTTGTACCTTTCATCGCAATTGACAAGCGATATTTTTTTAATGCAACCTGTTATCTATCACTGCGATATTATACCTTAGTAGAAATAAAATGTTAAAGTTTCTTTAGTGTGAATTCTTATTTTGTTCAAAAAATGCTAATTTAATGCAACACTTGTTTGATTTGAGAATATTTCAAATCTCTATTTTCATAGTTTGCTTTATTTTTATTCATTTTGATATTTTTAAGCAAGACTTATTTATCTCGTGATATAACACTATAGCGAAGAGATGAAGAGATTACATTCTTCATCATGTATGTGTTATCAATTTTGATACCAACTAAGAATGTGAAATATTACATTCTTACCAAATGTGATAAGAATTTAGTATTTTACCAAGTATATATGAAAGAAATAATAATATACATCACTTATTATATCAACGTGATGATTCGCTCATTTTTTATTTGTGTTTTAAAAATATTTAGGAAGATTTTGTGTTTTATGATAATATGAAATATTAAAAGGTGTTTAACGAAACAAGAGATGTTATGATACTTTGTTAGACTTCATGGTGGCATTTTCTTTTAATAAACACATTGTGCAAGCTCGGATGTGTTTTATAGAGGATTTAAAAATATCTATCGTTAAATCAACAAACCAAAGCTTTGGTCACAAGAAAGCACAACAAGCTTAGCAAGCTCAAACACCGTGATATCACATACGATATCATGTGATATCACCCGCTTTTGATATCACATGATATCACAAGTGATATAAACTACGATATCACACATACTACCACCGGCGATATATCACACGATATCACTGTGATATCACCGTTATCACATACGATATCACGGTGATATCATGTGATATTACAAGTGAGAGGATATCACCGTGATATCATGTGTCATATCACGTGTTCGAGCTTCCCTCATTGTTTATAAAGATGTGTTTTCTTCAACCATAGCTTTAGTTTGTCGATTCAACCATTGATATTTTCAAACTCCGCGATAAACCCATCGAAACATGCACAATGTATCTATTAAATAGAAAAATCCACCACAAGTCTAATAAATGTATCATAACATCTCTTGTTTTCGCTGAAAAACTTTTCTAATATTTTATAATATCATAAAACACAAAATCTTCCTAAGTATTTTAAAAACACAATAACCCTAATCATCGTAATTATCACATTCTTTGTTGATTAAAGAATGTAATACTCTTCATCTTTCTTACAAATGTTATATCACAAGAGATAAATAAGTGTCACTTACAAATATCAAATGAAAACGCTCGAAAACGGACAAAAACGTATAAAACGAATGAAAACGATAAGAATGTATGAAACGGACAAAACGCTATAAAACGGACAAAAACGTCTAAAATGGACAAAAACTTATAAAACGGATGAAAACGTATGAAAACGGACGAAAACGATAAAACGGACGAGAACGTTTAAAAATGTATTTAAAACGCCTATAATGGAAGAAAACGAAAACGGACGAAACGTCTGAAACGGACGAAAATACATGAAAACATAAAATTGAGACAAAACGCCTAAAACGGACGAAAATACATGAAAACCTAAAAATGTATAAAACGTATGAAACGAACGAAACATATGAAACGAATCTAAAACGTAAGAAAACCAAGCAAACGTTTAAAAATGGAAGAAAATATAAAACCGACGAAACATATGAAACGGATTAAAACGATAAAACGACGAAAACGATAAAATGACGAAAAACATGAGAATATAAAAAACATTTAAAACGATGAAATGGACGAAACGATGAAACGGTAAAAATCAAGCTAAAACGTAAGAAATGGAGGAAAACGTTACAAATGGACTAAAACATGAAACGAAAACTACGAAACGAACGAAACATATGAAACTGACGAAACGATGAAATGAACGAAACGGAGAAAACGAAGAAATGGAGGAAACGCTGGAAAACGGACGTAAACAGATGAAATCGGATGAAACATACGAAACGTATGAAAGTTAAAAACACTAATAAAAAGCGCGATAACGCTAATTAAAAAAAAAAAAAAAAAAAAAAAAAAACTTTTATTTATAAAAAACGGAATTAACAAAAAAAAAATAATAAAATGAAATAAAAAAGGTGAATAAAAAGAAGAAAAAGACAATAAAAATACTGACTTGTGCTTAATTATTAAATCTTGCGTTAATCCTTAAACTAGATACTATGAGATCATTCATCAGAAGACCAAATAAGCAGAAGAGTTAAAATTCCTCATCTTTAATATATATTAAATATTTTAACACTTTTATATTTAGATGTCTTAAAAATTTTAATCGTAGACACTTATTATTAATAGAAATTCTTTATTTAAAAAAATAAAAGATATTCAATTTAATACAAGTTATAATTATTCATATCAAGTATTTGTAACTTCACACATTAGTTTGAACATTAAAACTTAAGTTAAAACAATATAAATGCAAAATTTTGTAACTACACAAGTATATAGTGGTTATTGATTTATTGACTACACATATGTATAATGATCATTCAATTTTTAAAAATTCAATTTTGTAACTAAATATTTATATAATTATCAGTATAATAATCTTAAATTCAAAAGATTAACATTTGCATTTCATTGTCGAAACGAATTATATATTAAACATGGTGTATTAATAACTAACATACCTGATATGTCATACCTTTTTACTGATTCCCACACTGATTGTCAATCCTGATTAAAAAAATAAAAATAAATAAATAAATAAAAATGCACCCTCTGTGTGCTGGATTGCTTTAACAGAAAATAAAAGAAAAATGACATAGTAATTAGTATAACCTAAACTGAATTTGTTGTTGTGTACATATAATGACCCAAACTTCTTCATACTCTTAATCCATATCAGCCCAAATTCAACATTTATGTGCCCCATATGGCCATGTTACTGAGCCCTAATAAATTTTGATATACTTATGTTAACGTAAAATGGTGGTAACTTATATGCAGGATATTTCATTTGTCAAAAAATAACTGAAATTAAATACTCAAAGTTTAGGTATTTTGGAATAAATTAAGTTAGTTCTATGATAGGTTATTTTGATCAATCATACACAACTTAAATTGATAAATATTTTACTTTTATCATAATTAATGGCCTACCTAAATCAAGAGCCTACTTAATTTCTTACTTCCTAAATACACGTAACATCACATACAATATTGAAACCAACTTATGAGAATCTTTTTCTTATGAACGCAAAGTTTGGTTGATTCAAATTTTAAATAAAATGCACAAATCAGGTGGATTGTCCTCGCAAACTTCACTCTACTACCAACTAGTTTTATGTTAGAAAATGAAATTTGGGCCTTACAACTTTTGAGGCCTAAAGTGATTGCAGCCTCAGAGTAAAGTCCGTTTGTACCGATTAATTTAAACGGTTTGCATTTATCACCCGCCCAGGCCGCCCTTAACATCTTTCAAAATTATTTGCAATTAAAATCTTTTTTACCACTTAAACTAGAGATGCCAATTTCTGATCAGACACAAAAAACTCGATCCGAGATTGACACGAAAATAAACAGGTTATAGTTGAATCAAAATAGATTTCGGGTCGTGTTCAGATTGACCCATCTAAACCGTTTATGAAACAGGTTAGGTCCGGGTTGGAGATGAGTTAAATAGGTCGACCCGGGGCCAACCAGTTTATGGAGTTTTAGTAAATTGAGAATTTTATATATTTGATTATATGGGTTAAATGGGTTAAACGAGTCGATCCGCAAACCCATTTATTTAAACGGTTAATATTTAGGTTGGGGTATTGATTATATGTAAGCAGGTTAGGGTTGACAAGATTGACTCGATTATTTAAACGGGTCATATTTAAGTTGGGTTTTCTAACCCGTCAACTAAACAACTTGAACCTGACCCAAATTGCCACCCTGCATAAAACTATAGGTGGTTCATTTTCCATATTTTAATTTGATATGATATAGGGAGTATACTTTCTTTCATCAAATATTCACTCGCTTTTCAACAGCTTCTCCTTGAGATAGAAACACTTTCTAATATTAGGTTGATAAATACTTGTTTCATGATAAACAACAATGTACGGTATATCTTAAGTAAAAAATAACCATAAATTTGAATGCTTTAACTCATTTGAGTCAATCAACCTTCTTTCTACTATATATTTTTTTTATTAAACTTAAATACTTGTAGAGCCTGTTGATATCGTTATTTAAATAAACTAAAACTACATAAGAAAAACATAATATATAATTAAAAATAGAATTATTAAATAAAATTACTGTAAAACGTCTAAAAAAAATTGAGGTGTACTACATTGTTTAGGTTAGACCCAACCATCAATGTGGTGTTTTTAGCAGTAAGATATTAAAATGAAATGACATATGCGTAGTAAATCTTTTGTAAAGATCATGCTTCGCGGTTAAACACAATTCTCTATAATGACGTCATAATATCTCTGTGTTTGCGGATTTTGCATTAATTAACAACATTCATTTTCCACTTGCAGATACAACAGGAAAAAAAATAGTCCCTAAACAATGTAGTACACCTCAATGTGTTTTTTTGAAAGAACGACACATTGTCCTCTCTAATTTGTGAGAAGTCGGTTGTGCACAAAGCCGATTTGGACGTTGGTTGTGTGTGCAATGTCAGTTTTGTAGGGCATATTTAAGTATAATTGGGGTATGTTTGAGTGAGGAAATTGATGATCTTATTACGTCTATTTAGCGGTAGTGTTGATGGTAAAGTAAAAAAGCTGATACGTTTATCACCCCTACACTTAATCTTATATCATATCATAGAAACATACAGAGTCGACCACATCATCAGGGGGTTTGATGAGGTACATTTTAATTTTTTTTAAATTACACTATAAATTAGTTCGTAAGAGAAGCCAAATTACAAAAAAAGTCAAATAGTTTTAAAATTTTGCACTATACGTAGTATTTTTTTTTTCGATAAAAAGCACGTGGCCTTTGTGAACCCTTTATATCCGCCACTACACATCATGATACGTTTAATCAAAAAAAAAAAAAAAAAAAAAAACCATGTCATGTCACAAAACATACAAACTCCACCGTACCACATCATGATATGTTTTAATCCATTAAAAAACATGCTAGATATAATATTATACCTCGTCTTAAAAGATTACTTGCATATGACACAATCTATCATGACACACCTAGTAGCATTTGTAAGATGACCTGCAACTACGTGGGTGCGCGTTCATGTCCCGCCAGACTATTGTGTGAGATTATAATGCATATATTGTGTGAGATTGTAATACATGCATACATTGTGAATTGTTAGTTTGATTTAACAAAAAAAAAGTATTTCAAAGGAAGCATATCAACTCTATACCGATATTATACATGTCAATTTCAAGAGAATATGATATTAGGTTGCATTTGACTTTCGGTACTTAGGATTCCATGGTTATTACTGATCTTATAATCATACTCCGTCCGTCCCATATTAAGTGTCCACTTTCAAAATGCACAAAGTTTTATGAAATCCCACTAACTACACTCTTCACCAATCAAATATCAATTTCACCCACTTAAGTCTGATCTTATTTGTTGTAATAGAATATGGACACTTAATTTGGGACATCAAAAGATTCCATTGTGGACACTTAATATGGGAGGGAGGGAGTACAATTTTACAATATTAAAAAGCAAAAACGATCTCGATCTTACATAGGAACTTTGAGAGATAAATCTTAATAGGATCCCTATTTTGACCATATGATCTTAATATATCGATCGATCCAATCTTATTTTTCTCAAACCACAAGCTAAAAAATTACAACTTTATGTATTACATTTTGTAGAAAATGAAAACAAGATGCAAATTGTATTAACCACTTCATAATTATAATTTTGACCTACAAGTTCGGGATATATATATATATATATATATATATATATATATATATATATATATATATATATATATATATATATATATATATATATATATATATATATATATATATATATATATATATATATATATGGAGTTAGGATCAAATAAGAAAAAAATTAAAATGAGAAGGATAAGAAGAAACCACAACCCATATTTGGATGCACCTATTAAAATAGATCATCTCCCTGAAAAATCTCTCTCTTATTTGAAATGTGTGGCAGTAAATTCTTCTTATTCTTCTCATTTTATTTTTTCTTCTTGGATCCCTTCCTATATATATATATATATATATATATATATATATATATATATATATATATATATATATATATATATATATATATATATATATATATATATATATATATATATATATATATATATATATATATAGGAAGAGTTCTTTTCAACCATAAAGGTCGGTAATCATGGTAACCACCATCAACCAACCGATTTTTGGATATTAATTATTATTATTTAATTTAAAAGGTATAATAGTAAAGTACATTTTATTTTCTTTTGAATTTTGTTAATAAAAACGTTTTTTCCCCAGATTTAGGATTTTTTTTTTTTTTTTTTTAAATATTTTTTTTCCAAAGATGCGTGTTTAGTGAAGTGCACATGTGTTTTTAGATAATCTAACTTTACGTGTGTTTGTAGTATTCAATTTACATGTATTTTGTAAGGTGCATATATGTTTTTGTAGATAATATAAATTTACGTGTTTGTAGGACATTTAATGGAAAACATATGTATTTTATATGTATTGTATACAATTTAGAACAAAACATTAGATACAAAATTTAAAATCATGTGATATACTATTCTAAGTACAAATTTCTAAAAGCAAAAATATATACATACGCATACATGATTTTCACCTTGACAATTTGATTTCTTTGACGATACGTGTGACTCAGATTTACGCCATGCACTTGTGTCTTTAAACCCGAATCTTTAGCATAACTATCTTGTCGCTAGATAATATGTACAAAACACATGCACACTTCTTCATATTACATACATACAGCACTGTAACCACAAATAATTAATAAACAAATTATTTAGTCAACTATACTCTTTTGTAAAAAGAAAACAACAACTACCGAAATCAGATACAACTTTAATCAACAGCTTGAGAAAAAATCAAGATTAAAAGCACAAATATTTTCAGCTTGTAACACGTTGATATTTATATTTCTCCACATATGAACTAGAACAAACTCGAAATTCAAACATAGAGTGAAATAAAAAAGTTTAACCATGATATAACAACTATGCACATGTATTTCACACTGTTCGTCATACCAATTATAAATATTAAAAGAAGAGGTGAACAAACTCGATTAGAAGCACATGTATTTCAAACAGAGTGAACACACCAATTATAAATTCAAACATAGAGTGAACAAACTCGATTAGAATCACATGTATTTCACACTGTTCGTCACACCAATTATAAATTCAAACACTGTTCGTCACACCATGATATAACAACTATGCACTGTTCGTCACAACTATGCACATGTATTTCACACCGAAAACAACACATTTTAACAGAAAAACAGCAAACCAAACACCCATTTTGTTAGCAAAACAAAGAACTATTTTGACAGCAAACCAAAACAACTCATTTTAACAGAAAAACAGCAAACCAAACACCCATTTTGTTAGCAAACCAAACAACCCATTTTTTACAGGAAAAACTGCAGCCAAACACCCATTTTGACAACAAACCAAACAGCCCCTTTGTGACAGAAAAAACAGCAGCCAAACACCAAATTTGACAGCATTAAGACACCCATTTTGACAGAAAAACAGCAATCAAACATCCATTTTGACAGCAAAAATGCAAACTAAACCACCCATGTTTTGACAACAACAAAAAAGCTAAACATCCCACTTTTTTACATCATAAACAACAACAAAACATATGTGCACTTAACACATTGAACCATACAAACAAAAAATTATACAACCATAAATATAAATATACCTTAAAAGCTACTAGAAACTTAACACATTGAACCAACTGTATAGCACACAAGATGTTAATCTTCTTCCTACCTAAAACGTTAAATACAAAAACATTTAGCAACAGTATAATTGAAAAAACAAATGATTGTGAAAACGATTAACTAAATGATTGTGAAAACGATTAACTAAATGATTGTTAAATACAAAAACATAAAATTATCAGAAAACGATTAACTAAATGATTGTGAAATAAAAGGTAACGAAATACAAGAAAACAAAAAAAAAAAACTTGTAGATCCCTTTTTGAAAATAAATATAGAATATCAATATGATACTGATTGTTACATAAATCTTTGAAATAGAAAATATATGAGTAAATGTTACCTTGTAATTCTTCATGCTTTATCACCAACTACGAACCCCGTCAAGGCGCCATTTGGGTACAAAAGATTTGAGAAATGAGGGTACTTTGTTTGAACAAGTATTCGATACCCGCCACTCCGTGGCGGGATTTTTCCGATACCGTGACCATTTAAAACGGGTAAAAAATGTACTCAACAAACCAAAGAAATGAAGAAGACCTCATAAACTGTTGTAGCTTATTATCAACTGCAAAACAATGTGACGAATAGTGGCAGATACTTGATGAACGTAAACGTTAATGAGTTTTTCTCCTCAAACTTGTTCAACAATAACGCATACAATATAATGACGTAATGTGGACTAAAAAAATGAATATTGCCATTTGAAACAGAGTACACATTATCAAGAGTAGTTACCAATGCCAATAAGCAAAAGCAAAGAACCATTTAACGCCAACGTAATACCATACATACAGCCTCCCTTTTGGCGCCTACAAATTAAATCACAATCAGTTAATTAGTAGTAATTAATTACTCGCATTAAGAACTCATAATATAATAATTTTATAAAAACAATAATAAGAACAACCTGTTCTTGTCTATAGCCGTAGTTTTCGATAACTTCGTAATCGAGAGACTCAACTCCATCAAATCCAACGCTTCTCAAAACACCGTCCGCATCATCTGTTTCACCAAATACAACAAATACTTTTGTTAATTTTTCTATTTAATTAACACATTATAAAGTGATGAAATCAAAAGCAAAAGCCTTTTCAAAGAATCTAACTAAAACCCGGTCATTAATTGAAATTATGTTACAAAATCAACATATAATCATCGATTTAGGAAAACTGACAACATGTAACTGTCACCAATTTGATAATCGAAAACACGAACCCGACTAAGGACAGGAACCAACATCAAAGAACAGCGTAGAGGCAAGCGACCTTTTCTGAAGTGCGGTGGATATTATATCAGCGTCTGAAAAACATGTACACCAACATGGTATACCCACAAAGTTAACGACCCAAAAGACCAGTAGCCCAACATATATCGAATAAAATACAATAGAATGTGATACCGCCCTCCTATTAGTGTTTATATCAATGATTAGAAAGACGGGAGAAAAAGGTGGTGGCTGAGAGGGGCGGCGTTTTTTGGTGGAGAAGTGAAAGTGGTGGTTAGGGTTTTGAGAGAAATTGGATCTAATCAAATAAGTTATGTGTTTTTTTTTCAATGAATTAATATTTTAGTTCAATGCCCATAATACCCTTCCATCATTTACATATTAATATCTCAAGTTCTATTTTATTACAATTATGCCACAAGTCTTTTCAAACATTGATCAAAAATGAATGATCAGACGGCTCTCATAGCTTCTCGACCTTTTCTTGGTTCGAAAATAACTATATATACTATATATATATATATATATATATATATATATATATATATATATATATATATATATATATATATATATATATATATATATATATATACTAGAAGGGTACCCGCGAATGCGGTGGGCACCGATGACTATTTTGTAGCGAACAAATGTTTTGAGGTAGTGATGTGATGAGATGGTGGTGACAATGGCGATAAGTATAGTTATATGTGTTTGCTTACCCGCTTAGTGAATTCGCTTAACAACACTTCGAATGTATATGTGTTAGTTGTAAGTGTTTGTTTGGGTTACCCAGTAACTTTCACGCGACATCATTATTCCCGCATATAAAATACCCTCGCAATCTCTTACGCGTCAAACACTCCCCAAAAGTATATGATTTTGACTTAATCAAGATTATATTGATTGGAATAAATGAAATAAATGTTAAAGTTATAAAATTTGAATTAAAATAAAATAAACCCACTAAAAATATAAAACTAAAAACTCATAAAAATATATTAAAATTGATGTTGAATTAAAGAGCATAAAATTTTAGAAAATATGGTGAAATTAGATTATAATATAAATAAGTAGATGAAAAGATATTTTAATTTGAAAATAAAGATGAATTTTTAGTTGAGAAGTGACACATGTCATTTAATAATTGGAGCTCCTTATTTTAATTTTTGGTGGTTAGGAGTTAGGCTTGGAGTTTGTTAGAAGTTAGGCTTGGAGTTTGTTAAGAAGTGACACATGTCATCTCATGATTGGAGCTCCTTATCTTAATTTTACATGCATTATAATATATATCTTTCCATAATAAGCAAGTAAAAAAGTCTGAATTTTTAAGCCTTCTAATTTTAGAAGGCCTAAATGCATTATAAAGTAGTATATATATATATATATATATATATATATATATATATATATATATATATATATATATATATATATATATATATATATATATATATATATATATATATATATATATATATATATAAAAATGATGCCTACATTTCCTTTGAAAAAAAAAAGAGAGGAACTGGAGGAAAACATGCAGCAGAGATTTATTACAGGGATTGAATTGTAAATTTTTTAAAACTTTTACAAAAAAAAATGTAGGCAATTGCCTACATTGTAATGTAGGCATCCTTTCCATATATATAAGAAAATGACATTATAGTAGGATGTTGAGATGCTAATTTTCGATCTTACGATTACGATCTTGTAAATACCAAAACGATCATAAGTAGGATCCTGATCTTAAAAACCTTGCTTAGGACAATTCTCTTTGGTCACGTTTATCGTTTGGTTTATGATGAAGTTACTGAATTAGAAGTATTAGACTAGGTGCAGTGGTGACCAACATCACCATCTCCAACTCAATGTCGCATACACTAAGTAAACATTGCACTAGAACTAGATCATTAATGAATCAGGGGATTAGCAAGGCAAGCATGCCTTTATCGGCGGATTTAAAACATATGTGACAACCTTAAAAACTGTTATACATTCTAGGATCTCTTTTCTCCCTGCGAACGATCCGGTCTTGCCGACTAACTATACTACGCTGATTGAGTACACTGCTCGTAAATGTTTGTGATAGTCTAAAAAAATCGGTATAATATAAATATAAAACTTGTATCGCAAACGCACATCAGCCATCAACATTAAAAGGTACAATCAGAGAAAAAGTTTGAGATTGGTTCTTATCATGTAATTACAACATGGTGGTGGCAACGGGGCTCGGTTTCGTTCGGTATGAATTGAAACCGATCGGCAACACCGTTGCCTGGGTTGCGGTTTCGTTCGGTATGGAAGCCATTCGGTATGCAATGCCGAGTCGGTTTGTGAGAGGGAGCAAAAAAAGATCCGTTGGGCAACGGTATAAAATATAGCCGTTTGGTGTTTTTCAAAAAAAAAATAAAATAAAATAAATAAATAAATAAATAATCCCCTATAAATATACACTTAAATCACCATTTTCAAATCACATTTTATTCTCATCTTCTTCTTCCAACTATCATTCTTTTAAAAAGACGGATGCTAAGAAAGCAAAAAGTGTTTCAACCTCATCCAAAGGTCGTGGACGAAGCTCTCGATAACAACCCGTTCGTCCGCAAGTTCAATCAAAACCACCTCCCTACTATCCCCAAATGAGTCCTCGTCCCGCTCACTATTACCCTCAACCTCCACCGATGAACCTACCATCACATCAACACCAATATTATCCTCAACCTCCACCAATGAATCCAAGCCAAGACATGATATCGATGACTAGTGATTTCGACCCGTTCAATGACTACCGTGAAGGTCCTTCGCGGCGTGAACCAAGTGTCGAACGAGAACTACCGCTATATGATTACGAGGATGATGACGTTGAGTATGTTCCCGAAACGCAACAAGAAAATCCAATCGGTATACTTGTTTATTTTATTTGTTATAATTTATTTGTTATATGATTACTTGTTATAATTTTATTTGTTATAATTAATTTGTTATTTTATTACTTGTTATAATTTTATTTGTTATAATTAATTTGTTATATTATTACTTGTTATAATTTTATTTGTTATAATTTATTTTGTTATACTATATATTAGGCGATTCTCAAAATGATGAAGATGTTCAAGAAGTCCCAAAAAAACCATCGACTAAAGCGGAGAAAAAAAATTGGATGACAAACGAAGAGGTGGCTTTGGCAAAAGCGTGGGTTTATATTTCCGCATGTCGAAAAGTCGGTAATGAACAAAGTAGAGATGGTTTTTGGAAAAGAGTTCTAGAGCATTTCAAGGAAAATGTGAAAGATACTACTCGAAGTCACCATAGCTTGCACACAAAGTGGGGAAATATGAATACCGCCATAGGTGTCTTTAACGGGCTACTCATCCAACAAGTAATTTTTAAACTCTATATACTTGTATAAATTTGTATGCTTGTATTAATTTATATACTTGTGTTAATTGTAGAAACGTCTTCGTGAGCGTGGGTGTAGCGATCTTGACATCATGAAAAATGCCTTGACCGCTTATGAAAAGAAAACAAAGAGCAAGGATTTTACTCATATTGAAGCATGGGAGATTGTTATGCGTGAAGACAAATGGTTGGAACAACCATGTGTGGGTCAAGCATCTTCGGCTAATTCTGACAAACGAAGAAAGTCGTCGGAATCTAGCTACTACGAGACGGGAAGCAATGACAATGTTGAGACTGTTATTCCGGATTTAAATGACGACACAACTCTTACACGAAAAAGAAAAGGCAAGAAGACCGATACCGACTCGACAAACGAAAGTGTTGTTGCGCGCTTCGACAACTACGCGGTAAGGAAAACACAAATATTGGAAACGATAATGGAGAAAAAGCTTGCAAAGGATGAACTGGCCGAAAAGTTGTTGGTGGCACAAATCCGTAATGTTGAAGAAAAGGCTTTTCATCGGGCGATGAAGTTCTATAACCAACCGCACGATCACATAACTGATCCGAGAATGCTAGAGATCACTATTGCCAAAAAACGTGAGTATGCGGAGAAATATGGATGACCGTCTGATTTTTAGATATGTATTTTTTTAAGTATTATGTAATTTTTTTTGAAGTATTATGTAATTTTTTTATTATTAATGAAATATTATGTTTTTATTAAATTGTTTAATATAATTATGAATACAAAA
This sequence comes from Chrysanthemum lavandulifolium, assembly GCA_022545495.1. Taxonomy (NCBI): domain Eukaryota; kingdom Viridiplantae; phylum Streptophyta; class Magnoliopsida; order Asterales; family Asteraceae; genus Chrysanthemum; species Chrysanthemum lavandulifolium. The sequence goes on along the minus strand of CM040241.1, from coordinate 150,435,904 downwards.
AATAAAAAATAAAATTGAGTGAGGTATGGAATCATGGTTGTCATTAGAATAGTATGGTGAGGTATGAGTGAGGTATGAGATTAAGTGGAATGATATTATTGGTGGGTGGTGAGGTATGGATGACATGAATGCCACCACCCTAAGTCTCTGAGTCATTTTTTATCCCCTGTCATTTTTCAAATAAAAAATGTTCTTTTTATGTTTTTTTGTGAGTCATTGAGTATTTTTGTAGATCCCTGACTACTTATCATATGCCTAAAGTACAAGTTAGAAAAACCTTTAATTAAATGAGATTGTGCAAAACATATAATTTAATTAAATGATATAACTATCATCAGGCATGTGGCCTAGTGGTCAAAGCTTAAGTTATTAAGCGAGCCACAAGTGAGAGTAAGATCGTGGGTGACCCTCGGAAGTCCTCACTGTGGTCCCATGCTCTATTGATATTTAGGCAATGAAGAGGAGAGCATGATGCCACTTGTTGCGCAGGTTCGAATCTAAGCCGGCCCCGGTTTTCTTCACAAGTTACTCCAAATGACTTATAATCGTGTGGAGGCGGTATGGTTCCAAGGACGCAAGATTATTACTCCCCACGTCAACATAGAACCGGTTAAGACAACATAGTCTGAGTATGTGGTGGATGAAGGCCCATTATTTGGTGGGTGTGCCTCTAATCCAAAAAATGAAAGTCGCCGTTCAAAAAAAATTAAATGAGATAACTGAGATTGTGAATATACTAGCTAGTAATTATACTTTTATTATTTTGAGAGTTTACTAAAATTATATACTTTTTATATGTAATAGAGATATTTTATAGTATAAAATTAAAGAAAAAAGATTGATTTTATTTTCTTCCACTAAACGTACCCAAAATTAGGGGTGTTCACGAATTGGGTAATATCCACAGTAACCGAAAACGAAACCGAGCCGAACCGAAAATAACTGAACCGAATTTGTGACCGAACCGAATTGGTCAAAACCGAACCGAACCGAACCGAACTAAATATTTGGTTATCGGGTTGGATATGGTTTTGGCAATGAAAACCGAAAACCGAATTCATATAAAATATATATTTTTTCTATGTATATATATGAAAAAAAATCACTAAAACTCTTGTTTAGTATAAATATAACATGATTTAAGCTTGAAAAAAATATTTTGTGCTAAAAATATATATAATTAAATAAAAAATAATTAAAATTATGTAATTCGGGTTATTCGGTTCGGTTTTCGGTTATAGGGGTTCGGTTTTCGGTTCGGTTGAATCAAATTTAATTTCGGTTCGGTTCCGTTTTCGGTTATACCCAGAAAAATAAATTAACCGAACTAACCAAACCGAATAAACCGATAACCGAACCGATGAACACCCCTACCCAAAATCATTTTAAATGAGGTTTAAACAAAAAATGGTTGGGCTCAATATTGAATTGGGAGGTAAAAATGAAATTACTTGAAAAAAACATGGCCAAAAACATCTGACATATTCCGTTGGATCACTACTGGGACCTCTTTCTAAAGGCAAAAATAGCACAACGAATTGGATTGTAACAGTTAAATTAATCAGGGTATACTTTGCTAATTATAGTAAAAGTCAGGGTGCTATTTGTAAGTTATCCTTGAGGTAAAAGCTTACTACGAGTTAAGTGTGAGGAAGAATAGAACTGTCTCGGCCACATATTTAAAAAAAATGATTGTTGGACCTACTAATCATGCCTACAAATGAACCTAATGATTTGATTGGTTGATTTAAAAATTTATTGGTGAAAATTTAGAAAGAGAAAATCTTGTCGAATCAGATAAGTGATTTATCGTTAGGTATATATTTAGAACTGATCAGAGGCCTAAATAAAGATAACTCTTTATACTATCTTATAATACATTTTTCACCTTTTTTTCATATTAATTTTTTAAAACTATTAAAAATAACTTTTAAATAAATAAAAATAAATAAGCATAATTTACAAATATCTAAAAAACAAATAATACTAAAAAATACTATTTAACACATACAATTAATACACTATTAAAAACACTCTTTCACCAATATAAATGACTAATGGTTCACCGGAGATTGCATTTCTGTGGGCCTTACCATTTTATGTTTGCATTGTGCTTTACATAGGCTAGTGTTTGTGTGTATTGCATAATTAGTGAGTCATTTATAGTTTGGTATAATTCTTAGTATAATGTATTTGGTTGTATTTGTTCTTCCTTAGGGCTCCTCTCTTTTTTAATTACTTTGTTTAATTGAGTAGGGATGTCTTATATTGTACTCTTTTTTTCTTTTGGGTGTTATTTATTTGCTTGTTGCCTTTAAAAAAAAAATATATATATATACAATTAATTAACCATAATTTACAATCTAATTAAGCTTCTAAAATATAAATGTGTGTAGGATTTTCAATATGATATATATATATTTTTTACTTTAGCATATGAATTTGTAGTCTCATCAATAAATGTATGTTATTCAATTGTTGCAATTTATAAAATATCGTTAAGCATTTGATATACCGATTATTATCTGTGACGAACATGCGAACACGCTACTAGATATTTGGTGCCGTCCCGCATATACCCTATTTGATAAATTGTCACAACAATAAAGCAAGTTTTTCTTTTCTTACTAGGGGAATTCACACACAACTTAAAAATACCGATTTTCATACACTGAAAATCAAAATTAACAACTACTTCTCTTATACGTATTGATAATATAAATTTCCCCAAATTTTACAGATCCAAATTTTTAATGATATAGAAAAACAAAATAAGTGTTAGAATATTATCAACATGAATATAGTTGTTAAAATGTAACATGAAAAGAGAGTCTTGATATTAAGTTATTTAACTACATAAATTCTAACATTACTCGGGTTCGAATCTTGCAAGTGACAAAGAAAATTCGAATTTTTCTTAGTGCGAAGTCGCGAGTTTTAAGGGATCTCTCCTAGTGGTTCGAGTTCCGGAGCCTGCCCGCTTGAATGGTTTAACTCGAGGGTCGGATTTCAAGTGCGATGTTGTTCTAATAAAAATATGATTACTAGATATATTAGCGTGTAATAATCTAAGACCAAATAAGAAGCATCATATGTATTTTTGCATGAAACTCACATGAACTCTATAGTTTTGGAGTGTTTGAAACTTTAGGAACGTATCAACCTTTTTTATTTCAGCCATTTCCCATGCATTCTAGGTATAGATTTTAATTTCAAACACAACATAAATGACCACACAAATGGCTATAAACTTTTTCAAAAATGGTAACCCACGGATTCCTACACGGATCCATGGATCCTTATAGTGTTTTATGACATTGTTAAATTTGTGTAGTTGATGGATCTTGTAGATAATTAAAACGTGTGTTAAATTTGGTCTTAGTTGAAAGCTGGTCCTTAGTTGTAATATTGGTGCTTATTCGTAAACTTTTGTTCTTAGTCGTAAACTGGTTCTTACGCGTAAACAGGTTCTTACTTGTAAGATGTGGGCTTACTCGTAAGATTAGGTCTTAGTTATAAAGTGTCCTTACTCGTAAGATTTTGGCTTACTCGTAAAGTATCCTTACGCGTAAAATTTAATTCTTATTCGTAAGAATGAGAAAAACCAATAAAATCTTTCAAACTCATCCAAGTTTAAAAGATATCACAAGTCGAAGTATTCCACAAGCTTATCCAAGTTAGGGAAGTACTTAGTACACTTTGATCGTTGAAGAAATTGAAGAACAATGCTTATTCGTAAACTCCTTCCTTACGCGTAAACAGCTGCTTGTTTGTAAACTTGGTGCTTGTTCATATCTTACTCGTAAGATCAGGGTTTTGACTTTCTTACTCATAAACTAAGGGTTTTGCCTTTCTTACTCGTAACCTTTACTCCTTATTCGTAAGAAAAGGGTTTTAGACAATTTATTCGTAAAACTTACCAAAATTTTCAAAATACGTTTTAAGCTTAAAAAACACGATTTTTAGAGGTTTTTTTGGGATCAAATATCTTCAAAAACACTTAAATAACAATAAAGTTTAAACCTTTAACACCAAAAGTGAAATTTGAAGAAATTCGTAAAATGGTTTTAAACTAGAAATGGGTAGAAAAAACGATTTATAAACTAAAAAAGTATTAGAACTTTATGCAAGTTCTAGACTTCTAAACACTATATCAATTTTAAAACTTTCCAAGCTTGAAGATTTGAGTGAAAGAAACAAAGAAAACCGCGTGAAAGTTTAAGAAAATTAAGAATAACGCTTACGAATAACAATAAACACGCTCCAAAAATCTATTAGGCGATTGATACCACTGTTAGGTCACCATGATTGTTATAACACAAGTACAAATGATAGAAATGAGATGAGAGAAACAAGACTTGGTCGATTATGCTCACAAATATGAATGACAAAGGTTTACTAGCATAAGTGAAATAACCAACAATAATAAGAGTAGTTTACATGGGTATTTATAGGAGATGATGCTAGGGCAACACACCTAGATCCTTACTTGAATTGTTTGGACCTTATACATAGGCTCATGGGCTTACTTCATAAGCCTAGACATTTAAACTAACATATAAGCCTAATAACTAAGCAACCTATTACATAATTAAATGACCGACACTTGATAATAGTTACACGTATTCCCAACAAAGTGTAAGTAAACTATAATGTTTGTATGAGAAAAGTGATTAGTTTACTTGTACAAATAAAAGTATATATTTGTTAGTAGATATTTTACGAAATATGCATTTGTATAAAATACTTGTAATGCAAGTTTTGTTCATTTGATCATTACCACAATGTTAAATATCCATTTATTTATACCTTAGTGACGTAAATGGAAAGTTTAAACTATAGTTTAAAACTTGTTTATTTTAAACTTTACGTAAACTAAGTTTATAATTGTCATTAACAAAACTTAAAAGATCGGAAAATATAAACAACGTTTTTACGCGATATTTGTATTAACACCAAGTATATAAATAATTCAAGTAAAATAACTTTCAGATGGTTACCTACTAATAATTACTATCAACACGTAGCCATGATAGATGCAAAGACATAAGTCTATACACGTATATAAATTATCCACAATAAAGCCAAATGCAAGGATGTAAGTCGATACACGTATATAAATTATTCACATTAAAGCTGGAATGAATGTAACAAATCATGTCATTAATCGAATAAAATCATAACAAGGCAAGCACTAAGAGGCTTAGACTTCTATTACAGAAAAATAGAAAAGATAAATCGGTTTTGAAAGATTAATGATAGACCTTATGATCAAATAAAAAAAATGCTTATGATGTGTAATTCATTGATCTCTTGATGTTTCTAGCCTTGGAACTCGTGTTACATCCTCTAAATTCGTCCTCTTGAAATCGGGTATGAAAGCGTGACCTAATGTGTGGTGAAGTTTGGTATTTAAGCTGAAAAAGGCCCAAGCCCGTCTAGGTATACGGCGTATACCCTTTGGGCCGTATAGGCCTTGTAGTAAGCATTGGTCACGTCATTGATCTTCAGGTCCATATGGTGTATGCTTAGAATGGGGTTTACGTTGTATAGTCTTCAACACTTAGCAATATTCTTCGAATTAAACATGTATACGCTGTATACATGAATAGGGGTATGCAATGTATGTCTTGAATGATTTTATGCTTATTCTCTTTTGGCGTTTTTATAGCGTTTTTCGGTCTTTTTCGTGATGATTGCTTCATAGCTTCAAGTTTAACACTAAAAAAAATAGACAGCAATTAGTCGGTGTGGCGTGGCCAAAAGGTCGGAAATCATGGTTACCAATAAAAATGAAAAAAAAAATAGATAGCAATAAAGTACCAAATTACGTATAAATACTATAAAACGAGCAATAATAGTGGGATATTTATGTAATAAATGATTAAATGTTCTTATTTGATATCACCACGTTTTTGCTTACGGTTATGCTTTGTAAAAGTGCAGAAATTATATTCAATGTATGTTTAGTGTTTCCACAAAATTTTATGTTTACGATAAGTGCAAGTAAGGTTTCCGGAAAAGACTTTGTGTTTTAAAAAGTGTGCATACAAACGGCTTTTAGTCGACGGCCAATTGCATTTGGCCGCCAGTTTTTCATTTAGCCGCCGACCAAATGGGTCTGACAGTCCAATTTCTATTTTTTTTCTTCGCATTTTGGGTGTTTCAAATGAAAAAACAAATATATGAACATTAAATGGGTGTAACTATTAATGAGAGTATAAAATCTTTTTATATAAAATTCTTATATAAGGACACCTCCTCGTCAAATAAGTCACAAAGTTTCGGCTTATCAAAACCCCCTCATATAAGCTCATAAGCCTACTCATATAAGCTTAGCCAAACACTTAATTTAAGCTTATTTAACACATATAAGCTAATAAGCTCATAAGGCCATCATATAAGCTTAGCCAAACACACCCTTAGTTTATTAATTGTTATTTACAATTCATGTAATTTTATAATATAAAGACAATATATATATATATATATATATATATATATATATATATATATATATATATATATACACACACACACACAAAAGAGTGTCTACGTGTATATGTGTGTGACCTCTCAAGCTCGCGTATACTTAGCCATATAATTACATATTATTCGAGAGCACATTCAAATAAGGAGTCATGTATATATGCAGTTGGAAGCCATGGGTATTAACTATGCACGAGACCTTTCATAGCATTGCCGAATGTGGGTATGTTGGATGGGTTTGATTGTGGATTACAGACAAACATATAAGTTTTTATGGATTATGACTATACCATGGGTAGATCGATCAATGTCATGGGTAAATCAATCATAGGGTATGGTTTTTTGATACAAGGATGTGCATTGAGCTCGAAAGCTATGTTGCACTTGGTGGCTATTTCGATAATAAATCAGGATATATGACACTTACTAAAGCATTGAAGGAGGATATATGGCTAATGGGACTCTCTAAAGATTCAAGGTTGGAGCTAAAGTTAGTAGCAGGTATTGCTACCAATGCATTAACGAAGGAGGTCCTCAATCCGAGGTTCTTGTACTGGTTGAAGTTTTTGCCTATCGTAGAATGCTAACTATCACAACTAAGGTGGAAATGGTTAGAATATTACTGTGTAGTAGTTATGATATAAGTTTAGGGAGTTAGTTGTTGTTTGTCTCATACTTAATGAGATTTGTTATGTAACAGAAAATCTCCTAACCTCGATGTAGATTCCTTATTCGTCAAGGATTAGTTTTCTCCAATAAATAGAGAGGAGAGGGTGAGGGTTAATTGCACATTCTTTTCTTGCTTGCCATTAATAAACGTTGAGTGTAAAATATCTCGCATGTTCATTGGTGTCACTCGACAATAAGGGATCATAACCTTTTGTCGAGTTATTGTTGAAGTTGTTCTTGATTTGTGGTTTCGCTCTAAAAACCGCTATGTTAGATTTACACATAATTGGTTCAAGTTTTAATACTTAAGTAAATGATTTAGTGGAACAAAGAATATGACACGGGTCGCAAATGATAGATGCTTGATTGATAGAATTGGTTCAAGTTTTAGTCGTTTGTCTAATAACAAAAGGTAGCTGCGTAACAAGATCGAGGTCTATAAACTTCCTACGATTCAACTTCCAATGTTATGATCTTACTCTAATCCAACATTATTAGCAGCGTTACTTAGTGTTAGGTCACCATATTATGAACACAAGTATGTTTGATGTATAAAGAAAGAGAGATAGAGAGGGATGGACGATTGTTTCACACACAAGTAATATGAAAGATTATGTTTATTATGAAAGAGCCAACAACTCTCAAATGAGAGTTTACATTGTTTATATAGGCAAGGGAGCTAGGGAAACACATCTAGTCCCTTCCCTTGGCCTTATGGGCCTTTGCATAGGCTCATGGGCTTAATACATAAGCCTAGGATTAAATACATACATATAAGCCATAATTAAGCAACCTATTACATATAAATGACTAACACTTGAAATACTAGTTACAAGTGATCCCAACAATCTCCCCCTAAGTGTTGGTCATAAGGTTGCTTGACGTATTTCTAGCATTCTTCTTTCTTGTGAGTAGGGATTCTTTGAGTTCTTGAACTTTATCAGCTTGACATCGTTGTATTCTTTGTTCAATGTTCTTTATGGATGTTGTGATCATATGTTGTTGTCTGCCATTCGTCAACTTCTTTGGTTAGGCGTCTCCACGTCTTTCTCCACCATGCTCACACATCTTTTGACTTTGAATTCCAAAAGTGATGTAGTTCTCGAGTCTTTAAACTTTGGAGATTCTTTAACTTTGAGGAAGAATCATTTTGACTTTTGTGTTGCCTTTGAGTATGAGAGAACTTCATGTGTGATGTTGTTGGTATGAGCATGTGAAGAATGGTGCGGTCTTTCCACCAAGGAACAATCATCAGTACATGCATGAATATGTTAGTGATAAATACCAATCGATCATTGTGGACTTTTCTTAAAGAATTAACCACTACGATTGTTTTACTGATGAATGTCTTGATTCCATTCACCTTGGTCGGGCAAATCAGCCATCCTAATCCCGTTGAGGGACAGTTGGCATTACATTGAAGGTTCAAGTAATGACCCACATCTTCAGGACTCGATTCTCGAAAGGAATCTCCTTAGTGGGATTTCCAGCACTTACAAGTTCGAATGTCGAGGGTGTTAACAGCATAGTGTGAAAACACATCTCTAAATCTTACAAAGGCTATTCCTTAACTGGAGGCCCTCAAGTAGGCTAACACGATATACCAAAGTGTATCTACAGTTCAGGTGAGTCGCTCAGGTACACCGAATCATCACCTCACGACTGTAGACCGTTTGAGACACACTAAGCGTAACCAACAAGGAGTTACCAAAGTGAGTTATTGTCAGGGCTATTTGATGTTGACCCTGGCACGAGTTTCCATTCAATCACTGAGGATCACATATGTGAATCCCCTCATAAATGTTCTCGGCATATTGCTAAGATCTACGAAGGACTCTGGAATGTGTCACTTGTATCCTTATTGTTGAACAAAAAATGATGAAGAATCAAGTGTTCCTAAGAGATCTTTTAATGAATCTCGTGGCTCTAGACTCGATTAGTGCGCTTTGGTTTTCCTAAGCGGAGACTAGGGAGAGGGTCTCCTTCTTCAATACCAACGATCTCTAAGAGACCATCGATAGATTGCATAGGGTTCCCTGTGAGAATGAAACAAGTTCTTTTGAGAGAACTTGAGTGGCTTAGAAGGTTTAGTGCATTGCGTCACTGGGTCCATGCCGACTTTGTCTTCAATACCGGTCTCATCTTGTGACATCTAGTAGCATATGAGTTGAACCCGTTGCCTGCCCTAAGTTGAATCATATGGAGGGCTATTTCTTTTCACCCTTTTATATTTCTTTTTAATTCTACAACTCATTCTTTCTCCGTTTATCATTTTCTCCTTTTGTTCAATCACACCTAAGGACTCTAAATACTAACTATTGGTGGTGTCCTTTGGTAGAACCCTCTGGCTCTGGCGAATCATAGGACGTTTATTCCTAAACTTAGTCACCTTATAACTCCATAACTATCCTATGTTGCCATAAAACCATTAGCTTGAAAATCTCTCAAAGTGTTTATGAATGAAAACATGTTTGAAACACTCTGAGAGTTTTGTATTTTCATAAATACTCCCCCTCCACATGTGCTTATGAGTTTTGATAGAAATCTGCACATTGAGGGTGGAGCGTACACTTTTGAATTGATCGACTCAAAATAGACAATTCCCCGCGAGACACGGTTACGTTGTATAGTTAAAGAGATCCATTGTCAGCTTTTAGGTGACAACTAGCTCTAATAACTACCTTGAAGATGTAAACAAACCTTGAAAAGGTTGTCAAACACGTCAAAGTTCATGTCTATCAAGAGTTTCTCGAATTTGTACGATCTACTAAGACAAGTCTTGAAAACAAGTCTTTTCGATTTGTGACATTTCAGAGCTCATCAATTTGTGAGTTAAGTCTTTGCACACTAAGTTTTCATTTACATCCAACATATTTTAATCATGTATATTTTTCTCCCCCTCAAAAATGGCATATTGATGTTATTTTTGATGAAATATTGATTTAAAATATGACCATTCCGAGTTTTATGGGAAGATTTCCACAAAGAACTTTTGATTTAAACAATTTCGTTTGCAAATACTCCCCCTTAACAAGTAGTATCAACTTTTGAGGTTTTGGAAAACACGAGAGGAAATACTTGTTCTTTTGAGCAAAATTATGAAAATATTGAAAGATTTGATTAATTTTACTCAAAAGTAAGAAGCGTTCGCTCCTTTTATAAGGATTGTAGCACTGAAGTGTACCACAGGGTCCTTTCATGATAAGTTCGGGTTGTACACTGCTATTTATGCGCAAACCATAATGAATATAAATTAATAAATCAAACAATCAAAATCACAGTCAAGAAATTCAAAGAGTACCCAATGATTACAAATGACCAGCTACTTTCTGTGGATGTTGGAATGTCAGAATTGAGAAGCTTGGTCTTCCTCCCACATAGCTCTCCAACCGTCGCATCTGGTCCCTATGTATCAACCTTTCATCAATCCTAGTTATAAACCGATGAACCTCCTTGTGATCCTTAGAATTCCATCTCTTCGGCTGAACCATACCCATCTCAATGTCCTTCAAACGATACACCAATCCATCTCGAACCATCTTCAGGGTGGCGTCACAGAACTTGTGAATTTCATCGAACGCCATGAAACACGTCTAATGATTTTTACTTCGGTAGACTATCCCAAACTTTGGTTTATGTAAGATTTTGTATTGTGGTTCTTGATTAAGTTCGTTGAAGTGTAGAAGTGGTGCGGTGAGATTGAGTTGTTTCTGGTAACTTTCAACTCCGAGTTGTAAATCTTTAACACGCTCCTGAATAATTTTGTTGTGGATGAAAACGAGAAGTGCAGTGATGTACTTGATCTGAATCTCTGTCAAGAACTGACGCATCCTTCCTTGTACCTTTAGGAGATACATGTCTTCAATGTCGTTGAACGACAAATCCGGAAATTCAGCTTTGGAGAAATCATATTCTTTTCTTTGTCAATAAGGAGTAATCCCACTTGGTAGCCATTTTAACCGACATGACAACAACTATTCTCTGGTCATGCTTCACATCCTTGTTTGATTTTCCAACTCTGCAGCTCCTGTAGTAAAGCCTTCGCCTTTCCGGCCAGTGATGTATTCCAAACTTTGCATCGATGTCGTACTCCACAACCTTGTCGACGAACAAGTTTGTGGCATCTTCTTCAATGGATTTGTTGTTGGAGAACGAGGAAGCTAGTATGTTGAATGTAAAAGATGTAGCATACTTTTTACTGATACTGCTTCCGTGCTGAAGAAATTGCAAGTCGTTGTTGAAGAAGAAACGGAATGAGATCCTTGGTTGTTCTGGTTTTCCAATCGTCGGTAGTGGTTTGGTCCAATCTATGTAGTAGGGTTCATTGTCCTTTTTCGTGTAGTCGATGTTGGACTCTGGGTTGAGCCAGTCTATATTGTTGGACATTGCACGGGCAATGTTGTCCAAATGATATTCCAGCTCAATTTCATTGCCGAATCTTTCTTTGAGTAGATTGAATGCATCATTTTTGATCCCCGGAGTTCTATTTTAGTCATCTTCTTTACCTTGAATTGTTTTTTAAGGATTTGAACCTGTTCCAGAGTTCGACCATCCACCAGCTCTTGACCTTCTTCTAGGGGTGGTTGCGCCTCAACCATGTTGTTAAACCATTCAAACTCCTCTGAAGTATAGTCATCTAACCAGGAGACGACTGAAGGTTTCTTTTTCTTCTGTCTGGAGGATGACTCTGGTTTTGGTGATGGTTGGGCGTTGGTTGATGTTGGGGCTCAAGTATGTCATGATCCTCACCACCAGTGTATGTGAAGTGATCACTGGTTTTATCCAGAGGTGGTGTGGATTTTATATCCCTTGGTTGGTCAGATGGTGGTTTTTGGGTAGCTTGTTGTGAGGAGGTGGTGGTTGTCTTAGCAGGTAGTGGTGGCATGGATGATGATGACCCACCGGTCTTCTTCTGTCTTTTGGCATTTGGATCCTCATCCTTTTCGTCATCATTTCTTAGCCGTTTGTCTTGCCCCACGTCTTCTTTACAAGATTTTTTGAGTTGTCGCTCAAGAATAATATCATAAAGTTTTACATCATCCTATGTGAAAGATGGAGCTCTAGCAGCCATTTTCATCACTAGCTCCGCAATCAATTCATCCTAGGAGACAACTGGGGGCTTGACTGGTTTGGTTTGCATGACCACCGGTGTTGTTGTGATGACCTGCTGAACCATGGTTTTAACCATTGGTTGGAGTTGCTTCTTGAACATTTCTCTAGTGACACCAGAAACTGTGTTAGGGAGAAATGTGTGAGTGTAGTTCCTGATTTGTTCATTTATTTCACCTTGAACGTCCCGAGAGAGGAACTCCTGATCTGTTCACTTTGGCCTTGAAACATGTCCATCTGTGTCGTAAGATCTGTGACCACGTCGACCAGTAGGTTGATTCGTGATTGAAGAAGGTTTTGTTTACGGGTCCGTGAATGGTGCACAACTTTCTGAATCTTAGCTTTCACACGAGACGTCCATGTGTCAGCCTTCTTTTTGACTGATTTTGATGTCAACTTTGTTGTTTCTTTTGTTGGTGGTGGTGATGAGTGTGATGATGATTCGGGTTTGGAAGTGTCAAGTGGTGTTTCTGAGGACTGCTGAGGTTTGTGTGTAGGATTATCAACTATGTAGTTGTCCGCTTCCTTCTTTAACCTTTCCTCTTCAGCTCTAGTAGCTTCTTCTGCAGCCTTTTTCTGCTTCAATTCCTCTTCAGCTTCCAAAAAATCATCATCTGTGACTCTTTCATCTTTGTGATGATCGTCATCTCCATAATCTAACATTTCATCGTCTTCACCATGCTCATCTTCAAATGGTTTTTCTTCCTGGAGGGTAGGTTTGTTGGTGTCACCCGAGCCCTTACCAGGTTGATTAACCGGATTGGTTTGGGTTTGGGTGACATCAACGGGTTCTGTTGTGAGTGGAGCACCACTACTAGAACCAACTGGCCAGTCGGGTTGATTAACCGCAAAGCCTATTGCTTGGTGTTCTAGCCTCTTCTGCTTTAATGTTTTGCGAAATTGTTTCTCCTCATCCATAGAATCATACTCATCATCATCAGAATCCTGTTGTTCAAGAGGTTTATTCCCTTTGTCAGACTTGGTCTCAGTAGATGTTTCAACTTCATCGATTTCCTTGTTAAGTTGTTCATATGTTGGACTTTCGGGATTTTCCTTCTCCGCAGTAGAGTCATCAGCACGAGCCTCACTGTAGACGAAAAGTTCATCTGACTCAGTTTCCGAGTCATCATCATGTTGAGATGACGGCTCAGGTGAAAGTTCTTTCTTGACAATGTTGACGGGAATGTTCCTCTTTACCACCCTTGATGTTTTCTTAGACCTTGGCTTGGTGGTACTTGCCGAACTTCCAGCTCTTTTTGCTCTGGTCTTGGGCTTTGGAGCAACAATCTCATCTAAGAACCCAACTTTCTTAACTTTGAGAGCCTCCTGATAGTAGATGTGTGAGACAGCCGATTTGACTTTCTCAGTTATTAGGCACGCAGGGAGTTCTGCACCTTGTTTTCGAGTGGTTGTCCCTTTGAACATAACAGACTTCATGGTAGGCTCATTAAACATTGTGTGTTTGTTAGGGTCGTTAAGTCTTTGGGGAATGTCTTCATGCTTCCTGAGAATGTTGTGAATTATCAGTTTGGTGAAGCGGAAAAAAGGAATCTTGGAACCAGGTTTCCTGAGATGCTGCATCATGTCCTCCTAGATGAGGCTTGCATAGTCTATGTGGTGTACATGTACCATTCCCCAGAAAGTTTGTAAGTGTACATGGACCATTTCCTAGATGAGGCTTGCATAGTCTATGTGAGGCTTGCATAGTCTATGTGATGTCATAGCCAACTGGGAAGGTGTTTGCCATTGTGAGTTCAGCTAGGGCATTGACATTTTCTTGATTTGCAGCCATTTTGTGATCTGAAAGTTATTAGACAAAGAAACAGACATATAGAAACACATTGTGTTAGTTTAAGTATGAAATATTATCTAATTCCTTGTTTGATGATATCACATTTATGTTTGTAACAAGTCCTAAGTCACATATGTCCAATTACATAAAGTTGTGGTGATAAGTTACGTAAACGTGTTAATTTTGAAGTTTTAAAGTCCAATTATCACTTAGAACACAACATTTTTTCACATTTGTTTGCTTATGCGTAACTTAGTTTTGTGACTTATGCGTAAAATTACACTAGTGGCTTATGCGTAACAGCATAGGACAGGTGAGCAGTAGCTTATGAGTAAAGCTTGGATCCTTATTGGTAAAGATGGTGCTTATTCGTAGGAATAGGCTAAATTTTACACGTAAGGCTTACTCGTAGGAGTAAAGCTTATTTGTAACAACGCTTCTTATTCGTAAGAATAAGTTATGCGTAAGAATATACTTTACTCGTAAAAGTAAATTCTTATGCGTAAATACCCATGTTTACGAATTTCTTTCCAAGAAACTCGTAGTCCACTGTAGACACTTATGCGTAAGAGTATGCGTAAAGATATCATCTTATGCGTAATGTTTACTCGTAAACTTTTAGTCTTATTAGTAAACTTAGAACACCTTTTCTGTCTTTATGTTTAATCCACCTGTTAAACACAAACATGATAATTTGATTACAATTCATTCCAAACATCCTAAAGATCACAAAACAGGCATAAGAACACTTCACTTATTCACAAAATAGGCTTAGACGTAAGATTCCTTAAACCCTAAAACCTCATTTTACAACTAAGACATTTGTCCATTCAAATCAATCTTGTGTTTCTGGGATGACGTATAGTGTATAGGAGTAGTTTAGAACAAGTTTTAACAATTTTCATCCACAGAATCAAAAGATTCAAGTGGAACGAACACCTAAACCCTAAAACATTAATTTTGAATTATTTGATGTTTTGGTCTAATTGATTGTTAGAAACATGTTCACAAACGTCTTATAACACTTTATTGTTCATATTGAACCACATAATCACTCAGAAATCAAAATCCCCAAATAGGGTCATATGAACCCTAAAATCAAACATCATCAATTGGTGTTTCTGGGTAGGTTATGATGATTGAAACATGTATACAACTTGATAATGAATGATATAGAACAACACATTTTAATCCAAACACACTTAATCGTAAAAACCCAATTTGTTCATAAGTCCGAAAGTTTCAAAATCATTTTGAGAAGATTGAATCGTTGGATCAAAAAGATTTTTAAAACCAATGTTTATAATCATAATCAAAACATGTTGACACTTACAGATTTCAGAAAACACGAACGGAATTGGAGATTAAATTTGAACCGTGGATAATGGTTGTAGAGGGAGTAAATGCACAAGTGTTGGTGCATTGAATGTGTTTTGTTTTTGTTTTTGTTTTTGTTAAAATTATTTTTCCAAAAGTTACACTTTCAGTCCCTAACCTCAAAAGGTTTCAACCAAGATCCTTTAACTCACACTTTGGTTAAACAAAAGTCATTTTGGCAAGAAACTTGACGATACACCCCCTCGACTTTTGAAATAATGAAATTTTACAAACTTTTGAGTCCGAGGAGAGTATTTTTCCATGATAAATAACCAACACTTTTGAGA
>CM040241.1:149716130-149747636 GCA_022545495.1 Chrysanthemum lavandulifolium | reverse complement strand
AGTGTACGGAAAAGTGCACTTTTTGCGATAATAAAATATCCACGGGATATTTTGTGTGTGAGGCATTTAATGCCAAGTGGGATGAGGTAAGTGTGAGGAGCCTTGACGGTAAGATACAAGACATATATTCCTATATTTAATTGGTGTGATTTCCAACCTAGGACATTTAAGTAACTAATACTTGATGCATTTAGTTACTCATTCAATGCTCAATATCAAGAGTCGGGGTCCCCGAATGAGTCTTACTCATTCGGTGAGAGGATTAATTTGAGGTTTCGGGGGCGGAACCATTTGAGGAAGACTCACCGAGATTGGTTTTCGATACCGACTTTCAATGTCAAGCATTCCCAATTCGACTTTTCTCTTGAAGGTAGGTTCATCCAGGTGGGGAAGATATCAACAAGTTGATATTGATGAGGATGAAATGAAGTTCTATGTCTCCTTTCATTATGTGGTCCCCGATGAAGTGATATCGATATCAATGTGTTTGGTTCTTTGATGAAGAACATGGTTGTTGGAGATTGCAATGGCACCGGTGTTGTCACGAAGATGGGTACCATTTTGTAATGGATGTCATAGTCACTAAGTTGACTTTTCATCCATAAAACATTGGCACAACATCCTGCGTGCCACATACTCGCCTTCACCAAGACATAGCCACCGATTGTTGCTTTTAGCACTCCAACAAACCAGGTTTCCTCCAAGAAATTGACAGGACCACGAGGTACTTTTTTCATCCATGTTGCGGCCGGGATAATCGTAATCGAGTAACCTTTGAGATCGAACCACGAGCACTTTGGATAATAGAGTCCAAGGCTTGGTGTTCCCTTCTGTGTACCGAGTATTCTTTTGGCTGCAGTGAGGTGAGATTCTTTGGGATTGGACATATATCTTGCTATTAGACGGACATAGAATTGTATGTCCAGTCCGGAAGCAATTAGATACATCGATGATCCAACAATCCCTCTTAAATGGGTTTGATTGGTGACTTGCCGGTGAGATCGGGTCCAAGATTTTAGGTGGGACCATTGGTGTCTTCACCGAGGCACGATCGGATATCTCATATTTCTTCAAGAGATTTCTTGTGTACTTCTCTTGGTGATGGAGATTCCTTTATCGGTTTGCTCGATTTGTAGTCCAAGGAAGTATGTGAGTTCACCCATCATGCTCATTTCAAACTTCTTTGTCATTAGATTTTCAAACTGTTTGCAAAGAGTGTAGTTTGTTGAGCCAAAGATGATGTCATCAACATATACTTGGACCAATATCACATCTTGTTTTGTCCTATAGATAAACAATGTGTTGTCTATCTTTCCTCGACAAACTTGTTTTGAATCGGAAGGTGAGAGAGTTTCATACCATGCCCCAGGAGCTTATTTCAGTCCATAAAGGGCTTTATCAAGCTTGCGACATAGTCGAAATTCACTACTCTCAAATCCACGGAGGTTGTTGAACATATACATCTTCCTTGAGTTCACCATTTAGGAATGCACTTTTACATCCATTTGGTAAACTTTGAAGTTCATGCGGTAGCATATGCAAGGAAGATTACGATGGCTTCCATTCTTGCAACATGAGCAAATGTCTCATCATAGTCAATGCCTTCTTGTTGACCGTAACCTTTGGCTACAAGTCGGCTTTATTTTTAATGATAGTGTCGTTTTCATCGGTTTGTTTAAAACCCACTTCATTCCTATGACAATGACATCCCGAGGACATTTGATCAAGGTCATGACCTTATTTTTATCAAGCTGTTGAAGTTCTTCTTGCATGGCACGAACCCGGCTTGGGTGTTTTAGAGCCTCAATGACACTTTTGGGTTCTATATCGATAGGTAATCGGCATATAGACATTCATTGGTCAAGCTGCAGTTAACTTAGCGACCATGCTTCTAGTGAGCATGCCCTCGGTGGGTTCACCAATGATGTTTACAAGCTCAATGTCACGAGATCTTGTCCACTTACTTTGTGGTCAAGGATCTAAGCTTGATGAGGTTCTCGGAGACTCGGGAGTGATTTCGGGCATGAGCCACAAAATCATTAGGAACATCTGTTGAGATGTCTTGTTCAGTTGGGTTTCATGAATCACGGGTTCACGATCATTTGGATCGATGTTACCTATCCCACTGTGGACCGATCGATTATCAATGAATTCACCGATAGTTGGTTGTGACGGGTTGTGAGGCAAGACATAATATGAGATGTCGACATCGACTTGGTATGAGGAATTGATTTCGGTGTTATACTCATCGGGGAGGATATCTTGATGAGTTATCAATTCCTATTTCCTCCATCGAGGTGTTGGTGAACTGATGCTTTCTACACTTTCATCAAAGGTGACATGAAGGTTTCCTCAACATGTTGTCTCCTTGTGTTAAATACCACGAAGGCTTTGGAGATCGGTGAGTAACCTAGAAAGTATCCATCATCGACTTTAGCATCAAACTTGCCTAGATGATCCTTGTGGTTATGAATAAACACAGACATCCAAACACATGAAAGTAGTGATGTCGAAGTCTACCTTTGAATATCTCATATGGGGTTTTGTTATGTCTTTTGACAATGATTGACCTATTTTGAGTGTAACAGTTTGTTTTGATCGCTTGATCGTAAATTCTTTGAGAGTGAGCCATTTAACATGGTTCTTGCACCTCAATGAGAGTTCTATTTTTCCTTTCACCTACCCCATTTTGTTCGGGGTGTAAGGAGATGAAAATTTTGGGAGATTCCTTTTCATCACAAAAGCTCTCAAGCTCATCATTTACGAACTCGGTACCATTGTCGATTCGATTTGTTTCTGATAATGTCATTACGGTTTTCAACGTTCACGATGAATGACATTATAGTATCATTGCTGACTCTTTTGGAAAGAAAGTATACCCAGTGTATCTTGAGAGCTCATCAACAATGACAAGAGTATACTTCTCATCTTTGGATTGATCTAGGACCGATCGTCCAAAGAGATCCATATGTAGGAGGTGAAGGCGACTTTGATTGAGAAATTTTGTTTTGTTTTGAAAGATGCTCTTTGGTGTTTGCCTTTCTCTGCAGATCGAGCATGGTTTATCTTTTGCAAAAACCAGTGATGGTAAGCCAAGGAACTTGTTTTGTTTTGCCAAGTTGTTGATATTTTTGAAATTTAAGTGTGAAAGTCTCTTGTGCCACAGCCAGTTGATTGTTTCAGTGGCTTTGGCAAAGAGACAAGTTCCATTTTGAGAGAGAGTTGACATGTCTAAGACATAAACATCATCTCTTCTAGGAGCTATCAACATAACTTATTTGTTGGCATTAAAAATGGTGCCTTGTTTGTCATTAAATTACACAATGTACTTAGCATCACATAGTTGATGACATCGATGAGATTGTATTTGAGACCATTGACATAAGCTATTCTAGAGAAAACTATTCCATTGCGATGAACCGAACCATAAACTTGGTGGGACATGATGAGTTATCACCAAATACTACCTTGGGTCTGGTTCCTCTACATATTTGTGCGAGATACTCCTTAACGCATGATCATGCTTCGAGCATCCACTATCTAGATGCCAAATAGGCTCCTGGCGTGTCTCTCGCACAAATAGTAGACATGATTAGTTTCTCTTCTTGACCCACATACTAGTAGGCTTGGGCTTAAAGGTCTCTTTGAATTTGAAATTGACTCATGGTCGGTGGTTGAGTGCATTGTGCTACCACTAGTTTTGCATTTGGAGACGAGGATGACTCAATGATTTTGGGTTGCTTGGAATTTCTCCTTGCTTGGATGACACTTGTCATCTTTGAGATGTCTTATGAAATTTGGTTCCGCAAATATCGGTTTAACTCCATCTCTTATGCTATTTATACATGTATGAGTTTTAACTCTTTCCTAAGTGACAAGCCGACATCATCTGAGAAGACAAAATACCGATGTATTTTGTCTCATTCTAAAGACTATTCTAGGTAAGAGACAAGACTACTTTCCTAAGGTCGGTGATGACACCGAGCACGATCTTTGCCATTCTGGGAAAGTTGACTTTGGTTGATAAGGACTTCGTCTTATCGATTCAAACTTATCCCGCCTTGTCCGCTCATTCTTGATCTTCATATCCTTGATCTTCTACTTGGTTTGTCTTTAGTGTAAGTAGTTGGAGAGGAGTCTTAGGGATTCAAAGTTATTGTCATCACTTCTTGAATCCACCATCTTCTTCTTGACTCGATCTTCACCCTTTAAGTTCCGCCTTCTTGGTGGAGAGACTTCTTCTTCGCCTCATCTTGAGTATCCACGAAGATGGCTCACTGAGAGACTATGCACTTAGTGACCTGTTAGTGTTTAACGATATAAACACTTAGGGTATTTTCTATTCAAATCCTTGACATTAGGGGTTTGGGTATTTACTGAACCCAACACTTACGCGTAACAGTCCTTACGCATAACTTCACAGTTATGCGTAAAAATCTCTGAAGATGGCTCCTTAGGCGTAAAAAAAGGGTTTTGACCCTTTGTTTACTTTTTCCGATCAGATTTCCGTCCAAAGATTTCAACCAGTCTTGAGAAACCCAGTAAAATGCATAGACTGACCCACTTTGACTATAAATAAAAGGACCATTTGACCACTGTTTCACGATATTGGTAAAAAAATCTTAAAAGGAAGGATACATAAACTGTTTATTGCAACACAAACAGATATGTGATATAACTATGAAAGGATAAGACTTTTAGACCAAAAAATATACAAAAAATTGTAAAAAAATATCTGTTAACCCAAAAGACTTGTGAAATATTAAGATCAAAACAGATTTTTAAAACAAGTATTTGACAAGAAAACATCACCAAAATCAACCACAAATAACAAACCGGCTCTTGATACCAATGTTAGGATCATATGTATTGAAGATTTGGTGAATCGGGAGGTCTTGGAAGATGGAAGAAAGCCATCTTCAAGTTAGTGAGAGAAACTAGAGAGATAAGGGAGAAACTAGTGTGTTTTATTTATGAAAGATGAAAGCTTACACTAATGAGACTCACCCCTCCATGGAAGTATGGAGGGGTTTATATACCCAAACACATACAACAATGAGATATTGACATAACAAGCCCATGTGTTTAAGGTAACAAAGATAGAAAATATAATCCCGTCAATGTCGTTCCATTTACGAGTTAGGAGCGATTCCAACACATGGCAAAACAATGATAAAAATCTGTGGAGGTTAATAAATTCAGGTATGAGCTCAACAAGTAAAATTAGTTTAGGGTTTGAGATAAAATCAGATAAAGAGGTTTTAGGATATGAAGAAGAGATGAAAGAAACTGTTTTTGTTAGTTCAAAAAGTGATTTTGAAGGAAAACATGTATATCTTAGATTTTCTAAAACTAACAACTACAAAGGTGTTCTTCATCCTCTTAATGGTGATTATACTCCTAAACCTGAAAAAAGAATATGATGAGTTTTTATTTGATTATAGCAAATGGAAAAACCCTGAGACACTTGCTTCTCAAGACTATTCTATTGAATTTTCTAACTGTCAATCTAATGGCAGTGAAGGATCTTTTGGAAAGAAGTCTGAGACCAATGTATTAAAAGACAAAACCAGTGAGTATTCTGCATGTCAATCTAATGAAAGTGATGGATCCCCTTGGGAATGTCTCTGAATGTTCTTTTGAGCTAAAATCTGAACCCATAAAGATTTCTAAACCAGTTCTAATAGGTAAGCCTTATGTGCCCAAATCACAACAAGTTGAGCCTGTCATTTTTGTGTCTAAACCAGAAACAGTTAAACCTAGTTGTGTCCAAACTCCTAGGAAACTGACTAAACCTGAGACACCTAAAGTAGACAGAAAGAATTGGAATCGGTTAATGTAAAGAGAGTTTGGGGATGGATACTCTTTTACTAAGAAGAGTTGTTTTGTGTGTGGAAGCCTAAGTCATTTAATTAGAGATTGTGATTTCCATGAGAAAAGAATGGCTAAGGAGGCTGAACTTAAAAGGAAGATGGCGGCAAACACTGAACATAGTTTTGTTAGACCAGTGTGGAATAATGTAAACAGGATTAACCATGCAAATAAATTTGTTTCTAGACCAGTGCTCGTTAATACTGGCAGTTTATTTGTTAATCCTGTTAGATCAAATGTGAATACTGGTGTGTCAATTAATACTGGTAGGCAAAATATTAGTTCTGGTCTGCCTAAAGTTAAAACTGGTAATGTAAATGTTAATTCTGTTAGACATAGACAACCAGTATACACCAATACCTCATCACATGTAAATGTCTTCCAACGTAGAAGAAATTTTGCAAAATCACATTCATCTATTAGAAGACCCTTGGTCAAATATGCAGCAAACACTTTTGAATCTGGTGCTGCAAAGGGTTATGGGGGATCTGCTGTTAAGGCCTCAGCATGTTATAAATGGAGTCTTAGATCAGACTCCAAGTATAATGGTGTATCAGTTTTTATTAATACTAACAAATCTAAAGGTCCACAAGGCACTCCAAGCACTCAGACAGTATGGGTCCCCAAGAGAAACTAATTTCTCTTTTTGATATGCAGGAACATCCTTACATGAACATGGGAGATAGAGGCATCTTTGACAGTGAATGTTATGAGCATATGACTGGTAACAAGGATCACTTGGAGGGATTTGATGAAGCCCAAAGAGGTTCTGTTACTGTTGTTGGTAGCATGGGCTACTCTATGAATAGTTAGATTTTTTTATATGGAAGTATTATAAACATCTTTGTGTTGGTGTGATTTGGTGATTCTTAGAACATCTTTGAAGTAATTTCTTTGTTTGCTACAATATCTTTGGTGTGCTTGAATAATTTCTTTCGTTTATTCTAAGAATTAATTATGGTAGACAGTTTGATTTAATTCTGGTTTCAAGAAATACCTATTGTATCTCTCTTGGTTTTAGACTAATTTTTCCAGGGATGTATGAAAGCTGTGCTGATGGATGTGCTACTACTCAGAATTTATAATGGTGATGTCATACTTAAGTCTGGTTGACTATTTTAAGTCTGGTAGTGCAATTTTTATTACCGTTAGTACTGGTCAAAGAAAAATTGATTTTCACTGTCTTAATAGTGCCATTGCTTAATTTTCGGCGGCCAGAAGTATATATATGGATAATATTTGATTATATCCATCCTTTATTTACTTCATCTTTATCTTTAAAGTGTAAAATCTTTTCTACCGATTAACTTTCTTTAACTAAGACTAAGTTCTAATCGTTCGCACCTACCAAGACTTAAAATATTTCAATTTGATTTAAACATGGCACAATTCAAGTTCAATGATAAGCATAACCAAGTAGGTTTTCTCAAGAAACCTAACTAAAGCATGTGCTTGAGCAAATTGTGTATTTGTTAAAGGGCTCTCATATTCGGTATGCCCTTACTCATAATCCAATCATTTATGCTTCATTAATCAAGCAGTTTTGGCAGTCAGTTACTGTCATTAATCTTGATGATGGGACTATTGCATTAAAGGCAACAATTGATACTTTAGACTATACTATCACTGAGGAATCAGTCAGAAGCAAGCTTCAATTGGCTGATGCCTCAGGGATCATTGTGTTGCCTAATGAGGAACTTTTTTAGGGTTTGGGTAATATTGGATACCTTTCTGATGGAACTTTTAATTTTTGGAAAAGTCACTTTACACCTCAATGGCGTTTCCTTGTGCATCATCTTTTGCATTATTTGAGTTCTAAAAGTGGTGGATGGGATCAATTTGGAAGAACTATTGCTTCTGCATTGGTCTGTCTATCCACTAGTAGACTCTTTAACTTTTCCAAAATAATTTTTGATGCCATGGTTACAAATGCTAATAAAGAGAAAAAGTTTTTAATGTACCCAAGATTTTTGCAGATAATCTTAAATGTTGAAACATCAAGCAGGCAACAGTACATTGCTATTCCTTTTACTAAAAAGATTTTTGCAAATATGAAAAGAGGATTTGAAGGGGTTCACAGGCCACTGTTTCCTGCTATTGCTAACCCTATAGGTACATCAGTTGTTGCTGCATCTGAGGCGCAAGATCAACCACTATCAGAATCAGATAAACCAGAGCATGCACAGAGGACACCAACTCCACCACTACAGAGGACACCAACTCCACCACCACCTTCACCTCCAGTGTATGAGGAAGATCCACCAGAGATTCCTCAGACACAACCTCCAACACCCACTCCTACTGCAGATCCATGCTCCTTATTAATGGAGGAACCACTCTCTCTAGTTCCAAAATTGCTACAAAGAATAGAGAAATTAGAAAAGGATCTTGAAGTCAAAAGAGACTCAAAAGCGAGTCGTGATTAAATTAGTTAAGAGGGTTAAATGATTTGGAGGGAAATTCAAATCAAAGGAATAGACATCACTAACTCGAAGGTGATGAAAATTCACTCAAACAGGGGAGGAATTTGAAGGAAGGTGGATCGGCTTTCAGAACACCAGCAAAGGAAAAGTCCTTTAAGGAAACAATTAGTCCTCAAAGATTGAAAGCAGCTGATATATTAGTAAAGGATCTTAGTCAGAAGAAGCCTACTAAGAAAAAGAAGAATGCTGCAAGTTCTGGTGAGAAGATTAAGTCTGGTGGGGAGGAAGTTAATCCTGGTTTTGAAGTTAATCATGGTGTTGAAGTTAATTCTGGTGGTGAGCAGTTAAGTCTGGTGGTGAAGAAGTTAGTTCTGACAATGTTCCTATTAAGTCTTGTGAGGAGTTCACTCAAAGAAAAGGAAAGGAGATAATGGAAGAATCTTCAGAGCCTAAAAAGACCAAAAGACAGATTATGGAAGATGAAGCAAGCATGGCTGAAATTGCAAGAATACAAGCAGAAGATGATGATGCAGCAGCCAAGCTAGCAAGGCAAAAGATTATGATGAGCTTCTGGCTAAGAACTTGCAGATTCCACCAGAACTAACTGAGGAGCAAAAGAAAAGGAGAGCTGAAGTTCTGAAATCTGCAAAGTTCTACTCTGATGAAGATTGGGACAACATAAGAGCAAGACTTGAAGTTAATAGGGTCATCCTACCAGATATTGGAGCAGAAGACTTTGCTTGAAGAATGGTAGAGATGGTCAATGAGAAGAAGAGGTTGCTTAGAGAATAGAGACAAAAGGAAAGGATGAACATACCATTGACTAAGGGAGAGCAAAGAGAATACATGATCAACTACATCAAAAGTCAAGGTCATCCTAGCTGGAAAATAACTCAATTGAGGAAGCTAAAAGCTGAAGATCTCAAATCAGAGTTTGAAACTGTGGTCAGGCAAATACAGAGTTTTGCTCCAATGGATTCTGAGCTAGAAGCCTCAATGCTCAAAAGGAAAGATATAAGTCTTCAACCTCAGGGAGCTAAAAGGCAGAGGACTTAAGAGGTTAAGAAGATTGCAGAGGGTGAAGAGCTTGCTGAAGAAGAAACTACAAAGGTAGCTGAAGCTAAGAAAGGTACCGATAAGTCTAGCACTATAAAGAAGGAGGAAGAAGCTGAGGTCTCAAAACCTATCATTAAGTGAACCAAAAAGAAATCCAAAGGTAAGAAGCCTACAAAGAAGGATAAGTCTGAGATAAAGAAGGAAGTGGAAGCTTATATGGAGGACAAGGTTGAAGAACCTCCATCTGAAGAATTCACTATGGGCACTATTCCTGAAGGTCCAGTAGCTACAAAGATAGCAAAGATCTAGATCATTAAAACTAGGAGCAAGGGAGCTTATCAGGTGACATTGTATAAAATGATGGTGGAAAAGCATGGTGATCAAAGACCTGAGGAGGAGTTTGAAAGGGTCCTCAGGAGATCTAAAGACAATGTTTGAGCCACCGTGATCTCGACAATGAGATATGGGCGTCGGCAAGTCAAGAGAAAGTAATCGATGGAGATACTTCCATACATGTCGTTCATTGTTGGGAATTAGACAATTTGATAGTTTATATGCTAGCATGTATGGACTATCCACTTTCAAATAAGACTTGCAGAGAAATGCTTGAAAAGAAGGCTTGGTAAGGTAAAAGATAATGCATGTTATCAGCTTTTGAAACTGATTGAATCAAAAGCTCAACAGTAATAAATTTTTAAAAATGTTTGGAAGAATTTTCTTAAGCTGTTGAGTGTTATATTTATAAGTTGATAAATGTATAAATGGATTTTGAGGGGTTTCACTTGGTGAGAGTGCTTTGCACTATAACAATAATGGTTATCAGTTCACCATGTCTAACCCATATAAGGACTGACTAATCCATGAGTAAACGGCTTTGGTAAAGATAACTCAAATCCGTTTATGGCTGACAATTTGCCAAAAATTGTATGATACTTAACTCACCATATTTGTGTAGATGAAGAGTTGGTTAGCCCACAAGTTCATACTTGTGGTTAAGGTAGTGGAAAACCATGACTAGTCCAATAGGGTACAGATTTTGGTAAAGACTAATCAAATCTTTTCATAGCTGCTGGTTTGATAAAAATAAGATGGTTATCAATGTACCATGGTCTTTGTTAGGTTCCCATGTTTGCAACACAAGCATCAATATGAAGAAATATAGAAGAGAAAGATCGCATGAACACTTAAACACAAACACACGAATGAATAGAAAAGGTTTAGGCATAGGTTTTGTATAAAGTGAACAACCAACTCTCAAATGAGAGTTACAAGACTATTTATAGGGAAGGGAGCTAGGGCAACACATCTAGTCCCTTCCTTTCCTTATGGGCTTTTTGCATAGGCTCATGGGCTTTCTACATGAGCCTAGCCTTAATCACTAACATAAAAGCCTTAATTAAGCTAACTATTACATATTGATTACTAACACTTGAGAAATAGTTTAGGAGTGATTCCAACAATCTCCCACTAAGTGTTAGTAATTGATATCTTAAGTAATCTTAAGCAGTTGTTGGTGCGGATGTAATAGTAGCTTTGGCGTCTTGACATTCTTCTTTCTTGTGTGAAGAAGTGCCTTGATTCGAACAATCTCCCGGTGTAGGGATCTTGTTTCCTTTGAAGTATTCTCGCTTTGGCGTCTTTGATTTCTTTGTTCTTAAATTCTTTGTTCTTTGTGGTGGTTGTGATAGTATGTTGTTGTATGCACAGGCCGACCGTTGCTCAAGCGTCTCGCGTCTTTCTCCAACATGCTCACACGCTCATTTGACGATGAATTCGGATGTGAAGTAGTTCTTGAGTCTTTATAACTTTGTAGATTCTTTGATTTGATGAAGAATCATTATGACTTTGTGTTGCCTTTGATTTTGAGAGAACTTCTTTTGTGATGTTGTTGGTATGAGCATGTGGAGAATCGTACGATCTCTTCCTCCCATGAGCATCCATCGGCAGTAGCATCTTGATGCGATTCTGAACACCAATTGATCATTGTAATCTTTCATAAATAATTGATTACTACAATTTTTCTATCGATGAATGTCTTGATTCCATTCACCTTGGTTGGGCGAATCAGCCGTCCGAATCTTGTAAGGGACAGTTGGCATTACATTGAACAAGTTCAAGTAATGACCCACATCTTCGTGACTCGATTCTTGAAAGGAATCTCCTTAGCGGGATTTTCAAAGACTTACAAGTTCGAACTTTGAGCGTGTTAACAACATAGTGTGAAAACACATCTCTAATTCTAGCAAAGGTCGTTCTGAACCGGAGTCCTCAAGTAGGATAACACGATGTGCCGAAGTACACCTACAGCTCGGTGAGTCATTGAGGTACACCAAGCATCACCAACGATCAGACCGTTTGAGACAACACTAAGCGTAACCCACAAGGAGTTACAGTGACTCTTGTCGGTGTTTGATGTTGACCACGGCGAATTTCCATTCAATCACCGAGGATCACAGTTGTTAACCCCTCATAAATGTTCTCGACAGCATTGCTAAGATCTGTGAAGGACTCTAGAATGTATCACTTGCGTCCTTATTGTTGAGCGACAAGTGATGAAATGTCAAGTGTACCTAAGAGATCTTTTGATGAATCTCATGGCTCTAGAATCAATAGTGCGATTTGGTTTTCTGGTGGAGACTAGGAGAGGTCTCCTTCTTCAATACCAAAGAATCTCTAAGAGAAAGTCGATAGTTTACGTAGGGTTCCTTGTGAGAATGAAACAAGCTTCGCTGAGAGAAACTTGAGTGGCTAAGAAGGTTTAGTGCATGCGTCCTTTGGGTCCATGGCGACTTTGATCTTCAATACCGGTGTCATCTAGTGACAACCAAGAGTATATGAGTTGAACCCGGTATCGCCTAAGTTGAATAATCTGGAGGGCTATTTCTTTTCACCCTTTTCATTACGTTTCTTTTAATTCTTCAACTCCTTCTTTCTCCGATTCTCATTTTATCCTTTTATAATCATACCTAAGGACTTCTAAATTCTAACTATTGGTGGTGTCCTTGGGTAGATCCTCCGACTTTAGCGGATCATAGACGGTTATTCCTAACCTTAGTCATCTTATAACTCCATGACTAACCTATGTTGCCGTAAACCATTTTCATGAAAATCTCTTAAAGTGGTTATGAGTAAAAACATTTTGAACCACTGAAAGAGTTTTGTATTTTGCATAAATACTCCCCCTCCACACGTGCTTAAGTATTTTGACAGAATCAGCACGGTGAGAGAAGAGCACGCACTTTTGAATTGATCAACTCAAGATAGACAATTCCCATGAGACACGATTCGTTGCATAGTTAAAGAGCGCATTGTCGACTTTTAGGTGACAACTAGCTCTAATAACTACCTTGAAGGTGTGGACAAACCTCGAAAGGTTGTCAAACCCACAAAGTTCATGTCTACCAAGAGTTTCTCGAATGGTACATTCTACTAGGACAAGTCCTTTCATGAGACACGTTTACATCACTAGCGAACTAGCTTGAAATTATTACCCATCCCGGACAAGTCTTTTGAGTTACTAACATTTAAGAGCTCGTCAATTCATTGGTTAAGTCTTTAGCACAACGATTCAATAGCAATTCTCAACATATTTCTTATCACATAATTTTTCTCCCCCTCAAAAATGGCATATAAATGTTATTTTTGACGAAATTTTGATATGGAATATGTCCATTTTGAGTTTTGTGGGAAGATTTCCACGAAGAATCATTTGTGAACAAAGTTTTAAGCAAATACTCCCCCTCAACAAGTAATATTAACTTTTGAGGTTTTGAAAATCATAAAGGGAAGTACTTGTTCATTTGAGCAAAACTTTGAAAGTCAAAGTTTTTATTAGTTTTTCTCAAAAGTAAGAAGCTTTCACTCCTTTTATAGGATTGTGGCACTGATGCGTACCACAGGGTCCTTTCATTACAAGTGCGGGTTGTACACTGTTATGTGTGCACAAGCCATAGTCAAATGTAGATCACACATCCAAATAATAGTGAAAGAAACAAATCAAGGGTACCCGGAAGTCCGTCAATAACACCAGGAGTTCTTTCTGGATGTTGGTAGCCTGTTAGAGATATGCTTTAACGTCCACCCACGAAACTCTCCAATATCCTCATCTGATCCCGACGAAACAACCTTTCATCAATCCTGGTAATGAACTTCTTCGCATCCCTCCTTTCCCTAGAATTCCACCTTTTCTTCGACCCTATGCCTTCATGAATCTCCTTTAACCGATAAGCCATTCCATCCAGAACCTTCTTCAAAGTATGATCACAAAATTTGTGAAGCTCCTTGCACGCCATGAAGCAATTACGGTGAAGTTCACTGCGGTAAACGACCCCGAATGTTGGTTTCTTAAGTATGGTGTCTTGAGGCGGATGGTTGATATCGGAATATATAGCTTTGGAAGTGTGAGATTAACACGTTTCTCATATGATTCCACGGCAAGTTGAAGATCTTCAACACGTTCACGGATGATGATGCTTCGATGAATATTAGAAATGATTTGATGTCTTGTCGGATGTTCGTTGAGAAGTGTCGCATTCGCCCTTGTACCTTGGCAAGATACATGTCTTCAATGTCATTGAGCGACAATCTCGGAAAATCTGCTTCAGAAAAATCATATTCCTCTTCGTCTTGACGTTTGACTTTGATTGTTTTCAGGAATGAATAGTCCCACTTAGACGACAGGGTAACATGCATTATAGCAACGATCCGTTCATCACTGTACACATCTTTCTTCGATTTGAGTACACAGCGACACGTAGTAGATTCTTCTTCGTTCTAGCCAATGATGAATCCCATACAGTGCATTGATGTCATACTTTACCACATTGTCAATAAACATGTGTGTGTCTTCTTCCTCGATGGCTATATTGTTTGAGTAGATTGCTGCCGGGAAAGGGAAGGTGAGTGAAGTAGCGTATTTCTTGCTTACATCGCTACCATGTTGAACAAATTCCAGGTCGTTGTTGAAGAAATATTGGTAGGGAATCTTCGGTTGATCAGGTCGGCCAATGGTGGGTAGAGGCTTTGTCCAGTCGGTGTAGTAGGGAGCCTTGTCAGGTCTGGTGAAGTCGATGTTTGCTTCAGGGTTGAGCCAATCAATGTTGTTAGACATGGCTCGGGCGATGTTGTCGAGATGATATTCGACTTCAATTGCACTGTCGGAGCTGTCTTTTAGCAGTTGAGAAGCTTCGTTCTTGATGCGTCTCAACTCTACTTTTGTCATCTTCTTCACCTTAAACTTTTCCTGAATTAGTTTGGCATGCTCCAATGTTCGACCATCTACCGGTTCTTGGCCTTCCGGTAATTAAGGGGTTGCATCAACAAGCTTTGAGAACCATTCATACCCTTCAGATTCATTCTTCTTCTTACATTTCGGCTCAGAATCCTTATCCGCATCATCATCGTCTCTTGGACGCTTAGCCTTTACCGCTGACTCTTTGCATGAAGTTTTGAGTTGATATTCCAGCAATGCCTCAAATAGTTTAGCTTCGTCAGAAGTAAACGTTGCGGATCGTTTAGACACTTGTAACACAAGCTTGGAAATCAACTCTGCATCAGAGACAACCGTAAGCTCAATTGGATTGATCTTCATTGCTACAGGAGTAGATTGCATTGTTTGCTTGACCAATTGCATGAGATTTGGATAGAGTTGTCTGGTGAACATCTCTCTTGTCACTCCAGGGACGGTGTCGAGAAGAAACTTGTGAGTATATTCTCTGATCGTCTTGTCCATTTCCCTTTGGATATCTCTATTTAGAAATTGTTGAAGTGTTCCCTTTCTCTCGAAAACTCTTTGATCACATCTTGAAGTAGATTGACTCGTCCGCAAGCGATTCAGTTTCTTGTTAACAACATTGCGCTTCCTTGCTTGTCCGACTTTGACAATCCTTGTCTTTGCGTGATGCCCAAGTATCGGTCGGTTTCTTCTGAGATCCGATGCGGATCCGGTGGTGGTCTCTTTGGATGGTGGTGGTGATGAATGAGAAGATGAGTCGGGGCGAAGATGAGTCATGAGAAGGCTCGGGTCATTTGGTGGCTCGAAGTTTGTTCATGGTTACGTTCGGGACTATCTAGAAGATAGTTATCGGCTTCTTTTCGACTTTAGCCTTTTCTTGACCTTAACCTAGCCTCTTCTTCCGCTTTAGCTTTACCTTGAGCTTCCTCTTCAACTTTTTCTTTAGCAGCTGCCTCAACATCGTCATCAGTTATCTTTTCATTCTTCTCCTTTTCTAGTTCCTCAAAGTAGAAGATAATTTCATCCTCATGCTGCTTTTGTTTAGATTTGTGGGTGGTGGTACCAGTTCCCTTATCGGGTTGATTAACCGCATCAATAACTGGTGTTGTAAGTGAGCCACCACTTGAACCTCCAGGGCCACGAGTCTGTTGAAGATTGAACTCCTTAGCAACATGTTGTAGCCTGAGATTCTTCAATTTCTTGCGGTAATCTTTATCTTCATCCTGTGGCTCTTCTTCTAAAATTTCTTCTTCCTCTTGCTCAACAACTGGAGTTTTACCCTTGTCGGTTTAGGACTTAGAGGTTTTGCAACCGTCATTGTATCATCTCGCTGCGGTTTGAGTAGATAACCTATTCATTCAGATCGGTGTCCTCGGGTCCTCGTCCATCAATTTAGGTTCGGTTTAGGATTAGGGATAGCAAACTTCAAAGGAACTTTCCTTTTGAGAACATGAGTCCTCTTTGGATACTTTCGGTACCCCAGGCTTCTTGCACTTCCAACACCGCCCGATCTCCTTGTCTTCTTCTTGGTACAACTAAGACTTTTCATCAATGAAGCCAACTTTTCACGATCTCTGACTTCTTGATATCTTTTGTATGATTGAAGATTCTTTATGTCATCGAGAGAAGGTAGTCGGCAATACAACACCTTGTTTCTTTGTTGTTGAGTCTTTGAATCGGACAACGTTTAATGTAGGCTCAAAAAACTTCGGAGTGATGGTTGGGGTCATCGAGTCTCAAGGTAATGTCTAGATTATTCTCGGTATTCTTTGGATCAACAATTTAGTATATCCGATGTAGGGATCTTGGTGCGGGTTTCACGAGATATGACATCATGTCATCCCAAATCGACTTCGAAGTCGATGTGCATCATGTTGACCATGCCCCAAAATATTTGTAGTTCCATGAGCTTAGGATGCTCATAACCACTATCACGTCCGAAATGCATTTGGCGGTCATGATGTATAGAGTTCTCCATGGCTGAGGAATGTTCTTTAGATCCATTGAAGAATGTTTAGTGATGATCCCAGCAGCTTCATCATAGCCAATATTGACCATGAATTGGAGAGTAGTCTCTTCTGAAGGAGTAGCAACATAATTATCAGGCTGGATGGCTGGAAGAAGAAGAATTGCTCTCAAGTCCTCAACAATGATGGTGACTTGTTTGTTGTTGAGTGTCACCGTAACAACATCTTTACCATCAGCCTTCTTCATAGTGTGCAGGCGATGAATGTAGATCTCTGCATTGTTGCGAGAATTTGTGAGCATGTTCTTGTATGGATGAGTCTTAAGTATGTCCACAAAGAATATGACACGAAGACTCATAGCACGTGAAGTTATCAAAATCCACTTTGAGATTGTTCTTTCCAATCTTCATCTTGTAACCATCGGGAAAATGTCTTCCATCGTGAGTACATATGGTGCGTTAACGTTTTCCATCGTGGCGTCCATATTATGATCCGAAGATATTGAGCCAAAAGAACCAACATATCAAAAGACATTACGTTAGTCAAAAGTTGATTTTATTGTCCAATTATTGAATATGTTATGTTGATGAATGTTACTGAGTCCAACGTCACTTGTTTGTCCAATAGTCCAAAGTAGTCGTGATAAGTTTCGTGAGTTTATTAGTTTTAAAGTCCAAATTTTCACTCATTTTCACAACATATTAACCATTATAGCTTATTAGTGACATTTTGGTTTTGATATGTTATGATTTATTTATTTACAAGTATGTACGCGTAACAATTCATAATTAAGGTTAAAAATAAGGCTTAAGCGTAGAAATTGCAAGCTTATGCGTAAACAGTTGACCATACGCGTAAGCATAAGCTTATGCGTAGGAACTCCTCTTACGCGTAGGAAAAGAGGTCTTGGCATAAGGCTTACGCGTAAGCGTATGTTGGAGCTTATGCATAAGGTTTACTCGTAAGAGTGAACCTTATGCGTAAGACTCAAGTTTACGCGTAGTCCCCTTGTAGAACCTTACGGCGTAAGAGTTACGTGTAAGATTTCTCTTCGTGTAACCTTCGATTGGTGCAAACCGTCAAGTTTAATTACACAAGCTAACCACTTGTGAATGGTCAACCGTAACAAACTTAAAATAGCTCAAACACTAATGCAATTAAGATCGGAGGAATATAGTGGATTCACGGGTCGTTAAGTCCCACGGAGGATGAATTGGTGTATAAACACTTGATCGGATGATAGAATAATCACTAAGGATAGTGATCGGTGGGATATTGATGAAAATTACCTAAAGAAAAGATCTACAAATTACAAATGACTTAAATGCAAATTAAGAAAATTAAAAAGTTAAAATATATTAAATAAACGCTATCACTATTTTTACAATGATGTTTTGTGATTTTATAAAATAAAATAACTTAAATAAACTATTTAAACTAAAACGTAAACTCAAAATATCTAAAACGTGGTCTAAAACAAAACGTCGTTAAGTCTAAAAATTACGCGAGTGCATAAGCAAAAGCGTAAATTTTATGAAATAAAGTCCTACAAGTGTAAAAACAATTTTTCGTGCTATATGACAAAAGAAAATTTTAGAAAAAGATTTATATTTTTAGACTTTTATATTTTTATTATGAATTAAATAAGTTTTACACTAATTAAATGTTTAAAATACTAAAACTAATTAGAAAAATCAAACTTTTGTAAAAATATTTTATCACAATACCAATTTATGAAAATTACAAAACTTGAAAAGGCTACTTTAAATAAGCTCGAAATAAGCTAAATAAACTTAATAAGCTAAACCGACAAAGCGTATATAAGAGATTATTTAGTGCAAGAGATGATGATCAAAGACCCAAGGGCGCAATGGTTCCGTGTACACCACTATCACTCTCCTAAGGTGGAGGTCTCGTGTTCGAGCACGCCTCCCACCTTTTGCAAAAACATTTTATTTTTTGATTTTCTTTTGCAAACTATTAAGCACAAGTAATTAAGCAATTTTTATAACTATGACTTTTTACAAAACTGATTAATAAGCTCAGTATGAGCTTATTTTCTCAACAGTGGCAAGAAAATGGAAATAAGCTAAAGAGTCAAGCCAAATGGCTTATAAGCTACTTAATAAGCAAAATGAAAAAATGAAAATAAGCTAAATACTTATAATAAGCTAAAATGAAGACTAAATGATCACAGAAACTAGGAATAAGCATCAACAAGCAATAAATAAGCACTAGCTTATCCAATTTTGCACAGAGGCTGTTTAAGGTACTGGGTACTTTTAAGCTACATATTAAGCAATCGTAATAAGCTATAAATTGAAAATAAGCACTTGGCTTAACAAGATGGGTTGGTGAGCTATCCAAAATCCAAAGCTTACACATGGGTACCACTGGAGCTTATGAGGGCTTAGAAAAGCTTAAAACCAGCGATCGGTTATGAAACACGAAATGGGACAACAAACAAATCACTTGCAGCCCTGGTAAACAAGCTAGAAATTGAAAAGCTAAAGTTGGAACTCCAAGATGGTTAGATTGGCTTTCCAAAGAACCAAAAATCACAAGTTATGGACAACTAATAAGCTCTGTAGGAGCTTGTGATTGAGCTAGTAAAACTGGTGCACAGGGCACTTTTTGACTTTTTGAACAAAATGAAAGTTTGACCTTTATGAACTTGTGATCAAATTTTATGGACTGAACATGTTATTATAAGCTATGATAAGGTGATTATAAGTTAGATTATCAAGTTATGAGTTAATATGATAAGATTTGCAATCTATTGGTTTAACAGTTAACTAGCAATTTAAGCTTATAAGTTATTTTGACTTTTAACTAAACTAGGACTAGGTTTTTATGACTTGACTAAGATATTAGGGCCTAATGTAACATGAAGTAAGAACAAACAACAACAAAAACAAGCTATATCACAGTTAACTTGGCGGATCCAAACAACCATTTATGATCTTTGTTTGAAATTTTCAAAGCAAATCCAAGATTAAAACCATTAAACTGAGTACGCACCTTGTATTATCATACATTAAGGCTAAAGAAGCATGAAACAACGAGAGATAGCAACATAAAACTCACTAATGATCTATATGCTATTTTACTGTTAAAATGAAATTTATATGAACTACAAATTTTAATGAACTAACAATGGTTTATTGTTTAATTTAACTTAACTAACACTAATAAACAATAAGACACGAAATTTAAGCTTATAAGCTACTTACACAAAGAATATGCAAAAACAATTATAAAGGCTTACAACTGATTCAAGCACAAACTGAGGACTTAGGCTCAAATATCACACCTATTGCTTCCCATGAAGCACTAATCCCAAGGCAATCCTTTATTAACCCTGCTCCAATGTCTTGATCTTCATTTTCATAGACTTTTGATTTTTCCACTATTTTTGATGTATTTTTGGTATTTTTTTCTTTTTGATACTAAACAGAGTTTTAAGGTATCTAAAAGCTTTAATAAGCTTTCTGAGGAGCTTATATTAGCTTATAAGTCCTTATTATCCACTACAAACAACTTTCAAACAATTTGAGATTTTGAACTTTTGAAAATGCATAAACTGAAATCATGAACATAAACTGGAATTGCTTATTGATAAAGGTTTATAATACACTGAAAACACTTAATTCAACACTAGAAAGATTAAACATACACTGGAAATTAAAGTTTAACTACTTCGACATAAACAAATTGAAATTTCACTAGATATTTTACAACATTGCTTCCCACTTGATATATAAAGATCTTTTCAGCTTTGTGTCGACCTCTGAACAAATCCCACCTATCCTCAACCATTGGATCTTCACAGATCATCAAAATTGCCAAGTGGCGATTTTGGCGCCAAATTTCAAAGAGTAGGTTTTCTGCATTAATGGGGTTTGGTTTGATGTGGAGGTGGAGGGGGGAGGTGGAAAGGTGTTTTGGGGTGAGTTGGAGTGAAAATCAAGTGGTTAAAACCACTTTGGTATTGGTGTATCTGAGGTGGGAGAGACAGGTGAGCAGTGGAGGCGGTTTTCGAATTTAAAATTTGGGCGGGTTAATGTATTTGGGCGGTGGGTTGGATAAATAACAAAGGGTCGGTTTGGTTTAGATAAGCATGAGGGCCAAAAGTGTAATTCACCAAAGTGAGGGACGATATTGAAACTTTTCTAATCATATCACAAGGGCTAAACTGTAAATCTTGAATAGTACAAGGACCAATTGCATAAAATTCTATTCATACCCTTCCAGGACTAAATCGCCAAATTTGAAACTAGAGGGACCAAAAATGTAATTTCTCCAAAGTTTATCATAAGGGCCATTCTTGTCATTTATAAATAGTACAAGGTTAATATTTGATAATTTTCACTTTTAAATTAACCAAGGACTATATTTGACAATTTTCAAAGTTTAGGGACTAAAGTTGTCATTTTGTGATTTTGAACTTTAAAGGGTTTGTTTTGACAACTTTTGAATCTCATGGACCTAAAATGATATTTTACAAGTTTTTGAATTACTGTGGACTAATTTTGACAACTTTTGTAACTTGGGGGACTAAAGCGCCAATTATGCAAACTTGATCGTTTTCATCGATTTTGATGTTTTGCATTTAAAACACATAAAACACTTGTTTGTGATATTTTAATCATTTTGATGCATTTATGAGTGTTTTCGGATGTTTTGGCATTCAAAATAAGACAAAAATGATGAGTATTTAGACACTCATCACCTTCTATGCGTAAGATGATCCTTTATGCGTAGAGTTCATGTTTAACCTTGATTCTAAATTTTTCACGCGTAATAACCTGAAATAAGTTCATCATAACACATTCATTAACATTTTGTTCATTTACTTTCAATCTCACATGGAATCACAAACATTCACAGTTACGCGTAGGATTAACTTATGTGTAAAACTTAAACCCTAGGGTTTAATTCTTACGAGTAAGAAATCCAGCCATGGAAATGGCACCAAATTCATTCTGGTATGTCTTAGAGGCAAAGTGATTGTATTGCAACAAGTTTTAACATCTAAAACCTTGAGAATCAAAAAACCCTAATTCATACGAGTCTTAAACCCTAATTTTCAATTTCACAAAATTAATGTTTCTAGGTATGATTCAAGAGTGGTTATGGTCAATTAATCATGTAACAAACATCATGCAGCCATCTAATTCCACAGAAACACTCACAATAGAAAACCCCCAATTCATACGCATAAACCCTAATTTTCAAAACTGATTGATTGATGTTTCTGGGTGGATTTGCATGTTAAAAATAGTTTTAGAATGATATTAGCAACGTTTTAACATACTAATTTCTACAACAAACACCCAAACATGATTACATGTTCATACGCATACGCGTAGAGTTTACATCGCTTGTTTAACACTAGCAAAGGGAAACGATTCCCACCGCAAGTTCTTTATTACCACCGCTATTAGTTTATGATAAGGTTAAACGCGCCTTGATAAGTATAGAATAGATTGTGTGATATTCTATTATGTTAACTTTATTCTTATCTTGTAAAGGACTCCTTGTTGTATAAAAGGAGATCCTAGGTCATAGTCTTAGGTACGACACATTACAAGATTACCTACGAAAGCTTCAAGGTGTAACCCTAGTGATAAGTCTAGATCACTCGTATTATTTCATTAATAATATTGAGCTTGAGTTTTGTGTTAACTTGTGTTCATTCTCATTACATCATATAATTAGTCTTCTAAGTATTACTTAAGTAAATTCCGCTTGCTTGATAATATTATACAAAATATCATTGACACAAGGAGAGTGTCTTAGATCCATCAAGTGGTATCGAGTGAAGGTTCGATATTTTGTTTTAGAAGATCCAAGGAATTAGCTTGACTCACTCACTCAATTCAATGGAGATGGAAAACAATCAATCAAACTCTTCTTCTACACCCACTCCCTAAGCTTAAGCTTAATGAGTTTGAGATGTGGAGGATACCGATTGAGCAATACTTCCTCATACAAGACTATGCTCTATGGAGATCATTCAACTTGGTGATTCCTTCAAATCTATGACCACTACTTCAAAGTTGGTGACACGGATGTTGTGAAAGTTTCGTGCTCGAATCAAATTTTGAAAAGCTCAAAAGAAGAATGATCTTAAAGCTAGAAGTCTCATGCTAATGACTCTTCCTAGAGACCAGATTATTGCATTCAACAAGTTCAAGACCGCTAAAGAACTGCTTGAAGAGATTTGCTCGGTGTTTGGTGGTAATGAAGCTACAAAGAAGACTCAAAAGACATTGTTAAAGCAAAGTTATGAAAACTTCTCTCTTCAAGCAATGACTCACTTGATAGCATTTTCACCAAACTTCGAAGATTGTTACACGCCTAATCGTGTTTGGCATTGAGGTAGAAAAGGAAGACCTCAATTTGAAGTTTCTAAGAAGTTTGCCTTCGAGTTTCAAACCAATGTTACCGTCCGGGAAAACAAAACAAACATAGAAACAATGAAGCTCAATGATCTTTACAACAACTTTAAACTTATCGAGCAAAGGTTGAAGAAGCGGGAAACTTGGTACAAGCTCTAATAGCTTGGCATTGTTGTCAAATCATGATGATGATGATGATTCAAGATGAAAGTGATGATGATATTGCCACCGAGGTTCTAAAGTTTCCACCGGCAATGTAAATATTGCCACCGCAGGATCAAAGAAGAAGGTTGCTAGTATTGGAGATCCTACCTTTATGCTTTTATCTCCACACAAGTTGATGGCTCTCTTAACTCATGAAGACATAGAGCAAATCGATGAAGATGACTTGGAGGAGATGGATATAAATGGCAGATAGCTCTTCTTAGCATGAGGGCTAAGAAATTCTACAAGAAGTCCGCAAGCCTATCCACATTAATGGTGATGATACTGCAGCTTTGATAAGAAGAAAGTGGAGTGCTTTAATCACACAAGTTTGGACATTTTGCTAGAGAATGTAGAAGACCAAAGGCCAAGGACAACAGTCTACATGGTACAAGCAAAGAAGGGACCAACTGTGGAAGAACCAAAGGCATTGTTGGCTATTGATGGTGTGAGCTATGATTGAGTTTCATGGTCGATGATCTTGAAGAAGAACACACATATGTCGCTCTTGTTTCTGCCAAGTTGCTCTTATGGCTTTCTCGACTCGAGGTACAAAATTCAATGTTGCTCTAAAACATGTAGGGTCGCTAAAGAAGTTGAAAGACTTAATGATTTATATTCTAATGAAAGACAAGAGTTATACATCGCTAATTATACCGTGCTAATCTTAGAGAGCCATGGCGCTTTAGAAAACAAATAGAGCACTATCGTGAAAATGAGTCAAATTATAATGATGATATGATTCTTCTTAGAGAGAGGTAGAACATACAACTCACGTGAATGAAGCATACCAAAAGGAGCTTGAAAACTTCAAAAGAAAATTGAAAATGTCAATTTAACTATAGACACATGTTATCATCGATCCGAGTCAATTGATAAAATTTGGAATGCTCAAATATATAATAAAGCTAAGTCCGGTATGGGTTATAATATCGCGCCCACCACTAAGAGGTGTTCATTCACCTCTAGGTATAGATTTAGCTCATACAGTATAGAGGATTTTAAGGATCTTGAAAGAGAATATGGTCCTTTAAAAGACACAACAGTGAAGAGTGAGGAAGAGAGTAAGCTTGATGTTTTGAGAGTGCTAGTGACTCATCCGTTGTAGATGAGAGTGTTAAAAGAATGTAGAGACTACTATCCCAAAAGTTGCTAACATCATACAGAGGAACCTAGGAAACCAATTAATAAACCTAGACCAACTGTAAAGTATGCCGAGATGTATAGAACAAGCCTACGACTCCTGGGGTAACCAGAGGAGTTGGAATCATGTTAAATCTCAATAACTAGGTAGTGATTTTGTGATGAACAATAAAGCATGCTATATTTGTGGTAGTTTTGATCATTTACATGCTTATTGCGACTATCATGTTGGGAGAAGGGTAGTCTATGGGAACAAAAGGGTGGAGTCTAACATATATCAACATAATGTACACCCTAGTTCTAATTGCAAAATGGTCCCAAGAGCGCTCAACTTAGAAGTGGCCTCAAAACATTTGCCACCGCAAAAATCATAACATCTGCCACCCTAAGTCACCGTTAAAAGTGCAAACACCAAAACAAGTTTTAATAAATTGGCACAACAGAAAAAGAACCTTTCAAGCTAAAAGGTTAATAAAAATCAACAGTGGTACCTAAAATCAACCAAAGAAGCTACTACCGCTCATTCAAAAGTTACCACCGCAAGGGTTTTAATAAGAAAAGGGGGACATGGGCAATGTCGTGAAGGCCTCAAGACTTGGGAATGGAAACCTAAAGGAAACACCTCTACAACCAATCCCAATGTTGTATCAATGACCTTTGATAGATTTAACTATATTGATACACGAGGCGCATCCAAGTCAATCATGGCTTGGGTCCCCAAAAGAAACTAACTCTTTACTTTTATGTGCAGGAACATCCAAGGACTAAATGATTTGATCTTGTATTTACAAATTATGGGTGTTCAATGCACATGACTAGCAACAAGTCTTTTCTTTTGATTTTGTGCATACTAATAGATCGTCTGCCGCTTTTGTTAATGAAGTTAGTGGATTGAGATGTGATGCAGAACACTAATGATAAAAGAAAACATGGATTATTATTTTTATTACAAAACCGCACCGAAAGTGCAAGAAACTACATCCATGAGGAACAGAGTACAAACATCACTACATCAATCGACTACAACTATCAACAACCAACCCCAAACACATGTTTCCAAACCCATCCTCTTCCTACCCATCATTCATCCTTTATGGCTTCTTGAAAGCCCCACTGGCATCACCTTAGAGCTCCACGCATGTTTATTCACCATACAACCTAGGGCTTGCTAAACCCATCACCACTATACCAGTAGGTGGTGAGGATGATAAAGGAACTGCTGATGGTGGTGCTGGTATAAATGGTAGAGAAGGTGATGATTGCAGCTCTTCAGAAGGAGCTACTGCTGCAAGAGGAGGAACACTCAGGACTCTTCCAGAGGTCTCATCATCTGTGATATATGGAGACACATAGGAGCTGATCTCTGAGCTATCCTCTTTGACTGTTGCATCCTGAGTCTCTGGTTGTAGTGATGAAGGTCCAGCAGAAAAAGGATTTGAAAGAGCAAGCGATCGCTTTCTTCTTGGATACAACCTTCTCATACTCTTCTTTTTCAACTCTTCCAGGGTTTTTCAAAACAAAATCATCCTGTGAACTATCGATGAACTACTAGAAGAAAGATTGATTGGACTTGATTGACTCATGGTGTTGTTGAAGTTATGATCTTTGAGGGTAAAAGTTTTGGAGTATGTGATTTGAGTGGTTTGTGTTAAATGATCCGCTTAATATACATTAAGTTGGATTCAAGAAGTTAATAAGGGAAGGTGCGTAGTTGAGGAGTAAATTGAGTAATGTGCTCTTGGAAAGTGTATCAATGCTTGTGTGTTGACTTTATTGAGTATAGCCACCGCTATGCTTAATTCTTTCAATATATTAACCATTGCCAACAAAATTATGATTTCAAGTTTGGTTTATGTTAGTAAATTGCGATCAAGGATTTTTGTTTTCAATAGTTACTCTCGGTGAATCGATGCTCTAGGTTTATTAGACCTTATCTAAGTTGTTCACTAATGATTCGCTTTTACTGGGGAACTATATTGAAACCAAGTGGTAACATACTTTCAGTGGAAAAATGAAAAACAAAGAAACTTCATTACTACCACATCATTCATTACAACCATAAATACTCCTTGTCAAAACACAAAAACTGAAACGTAACACATTGTATACCTATCTTCAGCTATTCCATTGGTCTCTTGCCCTTGCCCACATACTCATGTTTATTCTTCTAGGCTCTCTTTCTCTTGTTCTCAAAGGTGGATTGCATTCTTGGACATGGAAGCCCAAGAATCTGTGGAGGAGGTTTTGGTAGCATTGCAGGCCTTGTTGGATTAGATATCTGCTTCATATTGGAGATAGCGGTTTCCAGTGCTATTGAAAGAGCTTTTGGAAATTCTTTAGCAAGAGAATAGGTTTCATCATTTGCATCATCATCATCTGATGCATCGGAGTAGAACTCAAGAGATTTTGCGTGCTTAGCCGCAGTTTTCGCTTAGTAGTTTCTTTGGTATATCTTTTGGATGAAGACCCAGCCCCTGGTGGAAAGTATCCAAACCATCCTGATACTTCTGAAGATGATTCTGATTCGATTACATACTCTTCTTCTGAGTCAGAAGAGATGTTGATTGTGTTGGAGGGATTGCTTATGCTTATGGTTTTGGGGTTATTGTGTTTGAATGAAAGTTGATTAAGTTTACCTTAAGCCAAGTCTCTTTATATAGACAAAGTCGGTTGAAGGGTTATTTAATGAAGATATTTACCTTTTTCTTATTTTGGTAGGTAAAGGAGTAAATATAGATATTATTGAGTTGACTTTGGAAGATATTTTGCTTGGGAAATGGTTTAGTTAAAGGCAACTTTGGTTAATATCCAGTTGGTTATTCTCATCTTTTACTAATATGTATATCAAGTTTTGATGAGAAGTTGGAGTTAAAAGGTGTATATCTGAGATACACATCAAATGGTTCTTGATTCACCATGTCTAATACATATAAGAATCAACTACCCGAGAGCAAACGGCCATTGGTAAAGACTTGACAAACCGCTTATGGTTGATAGTTTACCAAAACTATATGGTTATCAACTCACCATATTCTTTATGATTCGAGTTGGCTAGTCCATAGCAAACGGCTCATGGTAAAGACATATCAAACCGTTGATAGCTGGTAGTTTG
The DNA here is from genome assembly GCA_022545495.1 of Chrysanthemum lavandulifolium. Classification (NCBI taxonomy): domain Eukaryota; kingdom Viridiplantae; phylum Streptophyta; class Magnoliopsida; order Asterales; family Asteraceae; genus Chrysanthemum; species Chrysanthemum lavandulifolium. The sequence continues at coordinate 149,720,223 of CM040241.1, read as the reverse complement.
CTAAAACTATTATGGGAGCAGATTGTTATCTAATGATTTTATTTCCCATCGCTCTTTGAAATTTTTGTGAAAATTACCATCGCTAGTTCACAGCTTCCACCGACAAGTGTTATTTTACCACCGCCGTTTCTAGCCGTTATAACCGATTGTGTCAAGAATTTATTTTTACTAGCCGCTGAAAGTAACCATCGATTGTCATATATATAGGTTAACATTTTAAGTAAATTATCTTATTTCCAAATAATAAATACTTTCTAAAGATAATTTTACTTGCGCAATAATTATAAACCCTAACCCGATATATCTTTCTTTTTCAATTGGCTAGTCATTCTTTCAATTCTTACCGACATAATAATATTTTTCATCAAAAGTTTCTATGGCATCTTTGAACTTTGCGATGAGCACAACCTAGTGGCCTACCTACAAAAGTCTAACGAGAAGAGTGACTGTTTTTCATCGATTGTGGATTTTCTTCATACCACTCACATAAGGTATGCTTTGCTCTTCAAACCCACAATCTATATCTCTCAAATCAAACAGCTTTGGACTTCGTCACCCATAACACTTGAAATTGAGATGCACATGAAACAATGGATGCTCTCGAGCCACCGTAGATGGGGTAACCATTGATGTTACCGAGGCATCCTTGAGGAGAGTACTTCACTTGGATGATCTCAATGGTCTCATCACATTACCTATGTCTCGAAATTCATGATACTTTATCATCCATGGGTATGATACCACCGACAAAAGGCTACTTTCAAAAGAGTGGTTTTGTCCCCAATGGAGATTTTTGATTCATATTTTGTTACATTGCCTTAGTCCTAAGAAAACATCTTATGAGCAATTTAGTTCAACCATGGCTTATCCTTTGGTTTGTCTTGTTAATCGATAGGATTTTCAATTGGTCAAATTATATTTTACAAGTATGAAAGGCAATGTACAAAGTAAAACCAAATTTTAATGTATCCAAGGTTTGTGCAAGTCGGCTTAATGAATTTCAACCGCAACCTCACACTCACTGCTTATCAAATCGCTTGCCTAAAGCCTAAAGTTTTTCAAAATTTGAATAAAGATGGCAATATAATTTTACACCTCTTACCCCAAATGCTTGCTAAAATATCCACCGAACAAAACACACCCATACTTAATGTTCCTAACATTGATTATACACCACCGCCTTCAAGAACCTATGAGAGAAGGTCAAAACAACTAACTCCTCTCATGACAACACAAAGAAGTTTCGAACCTTTGGTCTAGGAACAAGCAGTGGTGGTTCTAGACTTCCACCTAGTCCTACTATGGAGGAATTTGGACCTTTGCCCCATGATTTACCTCTCCCAACAGTAACACAGTTGGAAGTGCCGAGAGCAAGGACAACCAAATGGAATTGATGGTTTTGTGTACCAAATTAGCAAAGCAGTTGAGTTTCTACAAAATACTTGGCTATCATTAAGAAGAACCATGCCAAGGATGTTCAATTATTAAAGACAGAGATTCGGACCTTAAAGGAAGAGATGCAGAGGTTGAAAAGCACAGAAGATCAGAAGATGGTGATTTCATCTTCATCCTCACCTTCTAATGGTGATTCAAATGATCAAGATTTGGGAAATTCCTCCAAATAGGGAGGAAAACAGTTCGACAATCGAGGGAGGAAAATTGATTTTGAAGATAAAGGAGATACAAGTAAAGGAGCAAAAGAAGTCGAAACTCATGGAGAGCAACTTGAAGATCAAGACATTTTGCAACTTGAAGATCAAGACATTTTCCAAACCGCACTGATTTTACCATCGATTTTATTTCCACCGCAGAGCCAAATATTGCCACCGCAAGTGAAGAATTTGATAAATTGAAGATGATAAAGGTAAAGCGCTTATGGAAGATGTACAACAACTCAAGGTAAAACTTCAAAGAAAAGAAAAGGTCGATTGATCTTGATAGAGAATTTGTCGAGAAGATATCAAGATCAAATTATCGAGAAAGTTGTCGAAAAGAAAAGATTGCAAGAACTAGAAGTTGCAAGCTTTTGGAAGCTAAAAGATTGGATGTAATGGAAGATACCGATTCAATTTCCACCGTTCAACCTACAATAATAAAAGAAAAAGCTCTGAGTTTAGCTATGTTCCCATCAAGAAGGTATTCGGTTTCGGTAGCTAATAATCCGTAAATCAAGAAAAGGCAATTGACCTAGTTGTCGATGCATCCTTAATCGAGGAACAAAGAGCATTTCGGTTGAAGGATTTTATCATAATGAAGAACAATCAAGCACTTGATAATGTAATCGCCTCACCAAGAAGAATCAAAGAAACAAAGACAACCAAACAAGGCACAAATACTTGCATATATGAAGACTTATTGTTGTCATGTTGGTAACTAGAAAAGGCATCAATTTAAAGGAATGTCCGATGATCAAGTTGAAAGGGCTTACTACGAACGTGAAACAAGATAAATCTTTTATTCCAATGGGTTCAAGAAGAAGAAAGAATATTTCCTAGATTGAAGAGAAAGGCCAAAGTCGTGATTCTCAAACTATTAAGAAGACTAAGGTTGATGAAGATCATACAAAGTCATCGAAAAGGAAATTCCACCGAGAAGTTCACTAAAGAACAAATGACCGAAATGATTGTGATTGAAGACGGAGATTTTTATCCGTAACCACCGCAAATTCGACATCCTATCATTGATTGGGAAGTTTACATCGCTAGCAATCTTGCTTCAACATGGAAGATTACAAGGTCGGGAGGAGAAACTTCATCTTTCATATCATTTGAAGATCTTATTAAAGCTTTTGACAGAGATGACCTTAATACACTATGGAAATTAGTTCAAGAAAGGTTTAATGCTCAAGATCTCAAAGATGCAAAGGAGATGCAAGATATTCTTAAAGTTTCGCATAATATCCTTAGTCTAGAAACATGATGTTAGAGTTTTTAGTTGTGAAAATTAAGGATGCATAATATGTTAGTCTAGAATTGTTAGAGAAGCAAGGATTTTCTCAGAAAATTAAGGATGCTAGATGTAGCATATACCATATGTATTATGATGAGGAAACAGATTCGGATGTGCCACGTGAACATGGAAAAGAAAATTTTGGACCGAAAGAAGTGGTACAAGAACATGTTGGGAATAATCCGCTACCACGGATAGTTGTGGTTTACATCGCTTGGTTTAACACTAGCAAAGGAAACGTATTCCCACCGCAAGTTCTTTATTACCACCGCTATTAGTTTATGATAAGGTTAAACGCGCCTTGATAAGTATAGAATAGATTGTGTGTATATTCTATTATGTTAACTTTATTCTTATCTTGTAAAGGACTCCTTGTTGTATAAAAGGAGATCCTAGGTCATAGTCTTAGGTACGTGACACATTACAAGATTACCTACGAAAGCTTCAAGGTGTAACCCTAGTGATAAGTCTAGATCACTCGTATTATTTCATTAATAATATTGGAGCTTGAGTTTTGTGTTAACTTGTGTTCATTCTCATTACATCATATATTTAGTATTCTAAGTATTACTTAAGTAAATTCCGCTTGCTTGATAATATTATACAAAATATCATTGACACAAGGAGAGTGTCGCAGATCCATCCATAAGTTAATGATTCCCTTGGTAGAATTCTTTTAGCCTTAGAGAGGTGAGTTTCGCGCGCATAGGTATCATAAAGACAATATCATGTCTCTTTGGTACATTAGATACATGAGACCCAATGATACTTTGGTATTTGGTAGGGTCAACCAATTTCCATGCAAATAGCTTGGTATGTACCATTGGTGCGGCATAGGTATCTCATTCCATTTTGTTTAAATTTTCAATAGCATATTTGGGTGACTCACGGGGAGATTGATGAACTTGCGATCCTAGGAAGAACGTAAGTTCACCCATCATGGACATTTCAAGATGTTTTTCATAAGTTTTGAAAAGCGTTTGAGTACTTTAGATGTGTTGACCCAAAATGATGTCATCTACATAAATTTGAGCGATTATAATGTGTGCCCGTGATATTGTATGAATAGTGTAGGGTCGACCGATCCTTTTATGAAATTATGAGAGATAAGAAAGGATGACAACTTATCATACCACACCGAGGG
>CM040241.1:149661722-149716030 GCA_022545495.1 Chrysanthemum lavandulifolium | reverse complement strand
ATCCAAAGTCGACGTATTTCGGACTTATCCAAGTAAGAAAACACGGAATAAACGGAAAATTGAAGATCAAACCAAGGAAAATCTTACGCGTAATATTAGGGTTTTGATACGCGTAGGATTACTCGTAACTTTGATTCTACCCAAATGTGTTTCTAAACCGGTTTTTGTTATGGAATAGCTTCAATAGTACCAAAAGAACACAAAAGTGTGAATTTTGATGTACCAAAGCGCTAAGCGGTTACGCGTGAAGCGACACCCTCGAACAAAAACAAGCTTAAAAGCGTAAATCCAGCGTAAAGTTTGAAACTTTTGCCAAAACAAGTATTTTAACACCTCAAAACATTGAAAGTACAAGAATCTTGGATTAAAAGTGTAAAAACGAGTTTTAAGATAACCAAAGATCGCGTTATCTTTGGCGTAAGACCCAAAACTAAAACTTCAAAACAAACGAGTACACCCAACTATTTGGCGATTGATACCATGTTAGGTCACTAGTTTTACAAACACAAGTTATAAGAGAAGAGATAAAGGCGGATGAACAAGTATCACACACACACACGTTATACTAAAGGCGGTTTAGGCGTAGAGAGTATGTGAAAGAAAAACTTGAACAACCAACCCTCGAATGAGGGTTTACAAGAGTTTATATAGGCAAGGAGCTAGGCAACACTCCTCTCCTTCCCTATTCCTTATTGGGCTTGGATCAAGCTTATGGGCCTTCTACATAAGCTTGACCTTAAACAAACATAAAGGCCATAATAAAGCTACCTATTACATATGAAATATAAATACTTGAAATCTTGTTTAGGAGTGATTCCAACAGAGGCAAGAGGACTTTGAAATATTTTCTTTGATCACAATTTTCATCTGAAAAAGCCATTTGATTTTCATGGTAAAATTCTCCCCTCAATATGTGCATAGGATACTTGAAATCATTTTATCACATAGAGGCAAGAGTTCTTTTGAAGCACATCCACGATTACAAAGCCATTTAAGAAACCATTTGAAAACTCAATCAAGGTACATTATGTTAAAACATAAAAGCTTTTGTACCTCGATAGTTTATTTTCTTATAAAATGCTCCCCTCAATATATGCTTCGAGATTGAAAGCGTTTAGCACATCTGAGAGCAACTGCACAATTAAATCAAAATGATCACCTTTATCAAATTTCATATTAAATCATAAATTCTCCCCGATCAAAATATCAAACCCTTTGAGATTTTGGATCCCAAGTGATTAATAAGGTTTAGAAAACATGGGAGAATATGGCCTTGTTTAAATACTCATCTCGTTTTGGATAAATCCTCCTCCTCAACATGTGCATTATGTATATTGAAATCGTTTGGCACATGGAGGCGGGAGTGCCTTTAAAGGACTAAAACCAATTCCATTTAAAAGCATTTGAGATTTAAAACACGATCTCTACCCCGATCGAAATATCAAACCATTTGAGATTTGTGATCCCAATGATTAAGTCATTTAGAAAAATTTGGGAAAGGCGTGGCAAGATTTAATTTTGAAAATGATAGATAAGGAACAGATTTAGACATTAAAGATTGTTAGTGTCGGGTATGATAGTTTTAAGAGATCTTTAAGTAAAATAAAACAATTTCACAATCAAACAAGAACGAGAAAAATTTCATTTTGACAGATCTTTGAGTTTTAAAGAAAACCATACCATGACATAACATTAAATCTTTAGATCACCACATTTTAGTGTACAAGCGGACTCTTTTGAAGATATATTGTTTGAAAATATTTTATTCAAAATCACTCTCCCTCAAACCATGACGATGAGTCGATGATTGAGTGACTTAAGTTTTGATAAAATGAAGTCCGGTGATTTTCAAAATTTAGTCCAATATATTTTCAAAACAATAGTTTTCCATTTTCAAAAACAATATATATATTTTTTTAAAGTTTTAGAAAAATGGTATCATCACGATTATCCTGCACAAAGATATGTTAGGTGGTTGAGAAGCTTATGTTGTGGCTGTAGGGCTTGGAAGAAAAACCGTCTGCAGTGAGACTTCTTCTTACGTTGCATTTTGAATGCCAACTGAGGTCAAATTAAGCTCCGTTTCTTCAATCACTTAGAAGAAAACCATCTGCTGACGCAGTGAGACCTCTTACGTTGCATTTATGCCAACTCTCCATAGAAGTCCAATTAAGCTCCGTTTCTTCATTTGTCAACCCAAGAAATAGTTACCCTTTCCTTTCGGCATCCAATCATCTTCAATTGTGGGATCCGGATCGGGAACATTCTTATAACCAATATACCGCATCGTTAGTGAACACACATCTGATATATGGTGGTAGACATCACCCAACAACAATCGACTAATAAAAGTCAATGTAACATATCAATCAGATCATATAAATGTATGGGAATAATGTGTACATCAAGCTCTAATCATCTAAACCTAACAGTCATATCCTAGAAACCTAGTCCTTCAACATAGGCAATTATCATTTTTAATTAAGCACGTAGGATAATTAAGAAAGCCCGTTAGATGAAATAGATTTGAAAACATTATCCCCCTCAATCAATGACTCATTTTCTAAAAAGTTTAACAACACTGGAGTCATTGATTGAGTTTTTCAATTTTTATAAAAACTCTGAAACTGATTGATTTTCAAGCAACTCATTTTCCACCAATTTTTTGAAAACAACAAATATTTTTCTGAAGAATTTTAGACGGAAAAACATTTGTGTAGGAACAATGATCCTTGACATACTTTCCTCAAATTGTTTTAGGAAAAGTGCACGAAATATTTGAAAAATTGGTTTAGCGCAGCACTTTCCTTTCTTTTGAAGAGCGGGTTGCTATCTGAAATAATAGCAAACCATAGTTTAAGCACGGGTTACAATCTGAAGTAATCGTAAGCCATAGTTTGAGACATGTTTTGAAAAGAATATTTACACCTCCTGCTCGAACTTCATCTATGGTCCGTGCCATTATTGAATGACATTTCTAAGACCGCAGATGTTATCGATGCGGAAGACATGTCATAGAAAACATATTTTTGGCATTTTGAAATTTTCTCGATTTTATGGGTTTTGAAGGTTTTATAATTTTTATTTTCTTTTGTTGGTTTTATATTTTTGTATTTTGTTTTTAATAAATATATACAAAGATAGAAGATGATATAGTTAAATAAGATGATGATACGAGTACTGAGATAAGGATATCGAAGCGACGTCGTAGAAGATAGAAGTCATCAACTCTTAAACATTCACCACCAAAGCTTCGGGGCTCTTGAATCGAAGAAAGAAATTGAACCAACTGAAAGTGAGACTTTGGCGACTTCCCCAAACCGAAAATCCTTTAGGTGAGCGATTGAAGCTCTATTTCAAGCTTTCCTTAGCAGTGCAGAGAAGCACACCATTATCATAAATCCATTGCTCCTTTTAAGAGCGATAATCGAGGATCTCCATTCGGGATATATCATCAAGTAGAAGAACGACAGCGTATCATCCCACATTTGAATACCTCTTCTCAAATTCCTTTTCCATTGAGTCTCAAGCAATCCATTCGAAGGTGTCAAGAGACCACTTCCCCACGTAGTTGAAATGATGCGGTCGATCTGTTAGACTAGAGCTCACGAACCCGAATACACATACCCAAGACAAAGAAACTTATACCATCAAGTAGCGATTAAGTCCAATAGCCAAAGAATAACCCGATGTATACTTTTCTCCCCACGAAGAAAGTGTATGAAGCTCAAGAACCCGAAGTACCGAATGCCCAAAGAGAATAACCGATAACATTGAAGAAGCGGGCGAATCATCGATTATCTCTGCGGGTGACAATCTCGCGGATGTCAACACGGAATAAGTGATTATATCTACGAATCACCGATTAAGCACTCAAGTGAAACAATGGCGCCCTCGATGTACACAATTCTCTCTCCCCGATGATTGCAATAACATCGAAATCATCACACACTTGTACCTCTTTCATCATCGAAACTAACTCTTACATCTCTTCCCCACGTGGTTGGAATAAGAACACTAAGCGCCTTGATGAGTAAACCTTGAGTTTCTCTGCGGTCATGACATTTGTTTTCCGGGATATCTTCAATCACTTTGAAGAGTTAAGTTCATCAAGTTTACTCGCCATGAGTCAAACCTTGAGTTTCTCTGCGGTAATAACATTTGTCTTCCGGGATATCTTCAATTACTTAGAAGTATTAAGTTCATCAAGTTTACTCGCGTTTAGATGCTTGTCTCCTTCCCCTTCTTGGTTTTGATACTTGTAATCGGCAACTCATTATAAGCCCGTGTACTAGAAATCATTTGAGAAGAACATCATTAGCTCATATGTATGCAGTGAGAATCAACTTGTCGCGAATGTGAGCAAGTCTAATTTGGGATTAAATTAGACATATCACTCTCCCCAATTAGTGCTCTCCCTAAACCGACAATCTGTTTGATAAATGCCATGAATTAAGAAGCGGTCTTTAGATCATTAAATGCAACACGTCTTTAGTCTTCTAACATGTAGCACAATATGTAGAACCGATTGTAGACTCGACCTTCTTCAAGATTGTCCAGGTTGGGGAATAGAAAGTTAACATCTTCAACTCACCAAAAACAAGAACATCACCAAAATCATCCCAATCAACTTACATCTTGCAAATCTCCTTAACTAAAATCCTCCCAATCAAACAAGAACGGAAAGATGTTCATCAAGGAAATCGGCAATCGGGCATAGCGAACACACGAAATGGTAATACCAAGCAAACAATCACATCAAACAAGAACGAAGGTTGTTCGAATCATCATGTTGATGTGCACGTGAAGCATTAACCGGAAGCACTTTGTCAATAAACTCATATTAACTTGTGAAGATGTCAACTAACGGCTCTTAAGAAGAAACTCCATGTGATGATTACCCGATAAGAAGAAGCTCGGTTCTTACATGAGTTTAGAGCCGTATGACCATTTATAATCTCTAATATCAATCAACAATGCAAAAATTCACACTTCTTCTCCCTCAAGAATTGCATACGGAGATGCCATTCTTGATTAAATAAGTGAACATTATCCAAATGTAGTCTATTCACACTTCTCCCCTTAAAATCGTACGGGATGTCGCCATCGTCATTATAGTTGAGAAAGTGGAATCGAAAACAATCAACAAGAGCTTTGGTTCACTTGATGACTGAAGCGCATGGAAAAAGTATGAAGCATGTTGATGAGAATGGTCATAATAGAAAGATTTCTCTCTTGAAGATAAAGCGCCTTAAACGCATACTTTTCTTTTCTTTAGAGAACGAGGCTGTCTTGATGTGAATAGACGTCATAAGAAGATTTCTATTCTTTATAAGATAATGCGCATTTGAAACGTACACATTTCTTTTCTTTAGAGTACGAGGCATGAGCTGCGTGTTCATACGTCATAATCTCTCTTTTCACTCTCTTAGCAAAACATGTAATCAACCCCATTATCATTCAAGAGGCTCTTTGTCGTGACGGTGATGGAAAACCCAATATGATGAATTTGACCACAAGTAAACTAACTTGAACTCGTGACTTAAACTTGCACATATGTAACAAAGAGCGGTGTCGAGAATTCATGCTCCATTGAATCTCTTAAGTACTCTATACTCTTCAACCAACCAACCATCAAGTAATAGACGTGCTTTACCTCTTGAAAATCCACAATTGAATGTGACATCGAGCACTACAATGTAACTCCTTAAAGTGATAGTTATTTTGTAGTGGTATGAGCCCAATTCCCAAGTGGTAAAAGAAAAGGTAAAGACACCCAACAATAACTAGATTTCCAAGTCTTCATTTTTATAATAAGCTCGAACAAGGATCATGAAGAATCTTCATCCAACCATCCCCGATATCTTGGATACTAAGTACACTCGCCCATGATATTTCACTTCAACGTCAAATAAATAATCTTGAATTAACGCCGTTGTCACATCTTACGAGCTCGCCAAATCTAGCCTCCTTTGAATTTTAAAGTGAACTATGATAATGGTTTCATCCCGACCATGGTTAAATGCACATAACCCCGTAAAACCATGCAATAACCAAACTGCCATGATAATTAGGGGTGAAAACGAGCCGAGCCGAGCCCGAGCCCGTCAGAGCTCGAGCTCGGCTCGTTTATATTTTAGAGAGCTCGAGCTCGAGCTCGGCTCGGTTCGAGCCTTAAGGTTTGAGCTCGAGCTCGGCTCGTGATATGATATATAAAGCTCGAGCTCGGCTCGAGCTCGGTTCGTTTGTGATGCGTCTAGCTTGGCCTCTCGAGCTTCCTTGTTCGAGCTCGTTAATGAGCTCGTTAGCAGCCTAGTCACAACCACTATACCGCCACTGCTCACATCACTCCCACAACTCACAAACCTAGTTCTAACATTTAACTAATCTCGAAAAATAAACAAAGAACAAGATCTCAGATTTAAACTCGATCACAAATCTTTAAAAGGATTTACAAGTTTAGAAAACACATCATAGATCTATTAGAAGACTAACTTGTTTTTAATATCCGAAAATTTTCAAAGAAAGAACAAAACAAAAACTTGTTTCATCCTTTACTTCCTTCGATTAAGGAAAAAACAAATTAACCTTACCCAAAACCTTTAAGAAAGGTCTTGAAGCCGTATTTCATTTGAAAAAAGGAAGCCAAAATTATCTTTTCGAAGGTTTGATCTTTGAAGATAACAAGAAAGAAAGGGTGGTGTAATCCTTTATTATTATTTTCTTTGAAGAATGTGTAATCCTTTATTTGGCAAAGAAATGAGTAGGTGTTGGAGAAGGCGGTGGAGTCGCAAGTGGGAAGGGTCGAGGTGACGCGCCTCATGAATTAATTTATGGAAGTGCGATGCACGCAAGCTTTAGTTCACATATATAAAAATAATAATATTACTAGAGCTCGTTTAGGGCTCGCGAGCCTATTCGAGCTTTGTATATAGAGCTCGGGCTCGGGCTCGATTATTAAATGAGCTCTAATATAGGCTCGAGCTCGGGCTCGAGCTCGTTTAGGCTCGGCTCGTTCGAGCTTTTTACCGATCCGATCTCGAGCTTTTTACGAGCGGCTCGGCTCGTTTCCACCCCTAATGATAATAAACCAAACACACATCCAATTCATAAAATACACCCTTTTATCCCTTCTTCAAAGCGAAACCGTAACACCAAATCGAAAAGATCCCGAACTACACTTTCCTTTTCTCCGGGATGGTTCCATCAATCTGAGATTTTACAACTCTATGGTTTAAACCGAAAATAGTTTCTTTCGCGGGATTTTACAAAACCAAGAATAAACCGTAAGCTAGATCCGAAATGCATTTTACTATTACCCGAATGTTTCCATTGTCACGGATTTTACAAGTCTATGATTTAAACCAAGAAATAGGTTCTTTCATGGATTTTACAAAACCAAGACAAAACCGTAAACAATATCGACTTGAATGTGTTATGACAACATTGGTTTCGGTGAATATCTGTTTTAGGGGAACATGCAATGTTCATCAACGGTTCAAACACCAAAATCAATAACATCATCAACCATCCAAAAAAACTTTGGTAAACACATCATTCACGTACATCGGTTACCGTTGGGTGTGACCAATTGGTGAAGTAAACCCGATATGTCAAACTTGACCATGAAGTAAAATTCCCAGTTTGTTACTTAAACTTGTACTAATCCACGTGAAAAGAAATGGTGTACCCAATGTACAAAAACCTCTTGACATATCCTCATTGCGTGAGACACCAAGTGATAGCTACGCTGTGGGTTAAGCGAAAGAATCACAAATCAGAACTAAATAGCCAAGTCTTTATCACACTCTATAAAAGCCCAAACAAGTCATCTTCAGGAATGGTAGAAAGAAAGAAGATTAAAATAAGTAAACACGCCCGAAAACTTCACTTTAAAATCAAGAAAGAAATACCGTCAAACAACCCTTGGTCATTTATCACTTTTTCGCTCAAGCCATGAATTTTTGTATCCTCCGTGAAAATATACCATACCAAAATAATACCAATTCTTTAGCTCAAATGATATCACAAGTGTGGCTAAATTTTAAATTAGCACAAAAAATTTGGATATCATTATTCTTTAATCAAGCCAAACGATTCAGCCATCATATTAGATCATATAACTACGATCAATCATCCCAGCCCACTTCCAATACTTAACTCAACAAAGTACTTGATCCAAATTACTAATAGCCCAAATCGGATTCAATGCAAGGCCCGAGCAAAATTAATTCCGATCCACCAAGCCTTATACCATTCGGTTATATAATTCAGGATAAAACCACACTTTAACCCTAATATCTCAACCCTAAAATACTTTCTTATCACAAGAGCGCCTCTTACCTAATTTTTCTCCCAAAGAATCTGAGAAAAAAATAATTCGCCACTCCATCTTTTTCATTTGCTACTCACTCAACCCTAATCCTACTTCACAAAATAAAACGCCCATCTCCAAAGACACATACCAAATAACTCCCATCATTCACTTATCACTACACAATCACGAAAAATCCCAATCATCGGTGACATGAGATTAAATCCAAAGAAACAAGTTAATCATTTCTATTAGACCTAGCCAGGGGATGGTTTAACCAAGTCTAATGAGCCACGAGATGGTATAGAACATATGGATGACGATCAAGATCAAAACCCGGTAGGTTATATGTTATCATCATTTGTAATATCGTTTGTTAATAATCGAACAAAGAAAGATTTTTAACTTAATAGTTATAAATCGATTCGTTTTAGTTCGAATAAAACACAAGTTTAGATCCATGATGATGTAGCTTTTGTTTAGAAGACCATTCATGGTCTCATATGGCATTAAAAACAACGAAGGTACTGAGATCCATTTCTTTTGAGGTTTTCGCATTTGATTTTCAATAAGAACGGATCTGATGTTGTGGTTTTGTGTGATAGACCCATGTTGGTCTTGATTTAGCTTCGAATGCACATGAGGCATCGAGATCTTTCAAAAATTTCATATTTGTATAGATCATTGAATCCGTGTTGTTATGAATACACATGAGCCCATGTTGGTTTTGATTGTTTTGAATTCGAGGACCGATGATGGTAATGGTACCGAGGTCTCACGAGTCGTTTGATATATGGTTTAAGTTTTGAGTGGTCGTAGTCATGGTGTATGGTTTTCATGGTATTTGAGTAGTGGTCAAGTGGTCAAGGTCTATCCTCTTCTTCATCCTTTCATTCTTGTCAAGTCGTTATTTTACGGGTCAAGTCGCTAGCAACATTATTTTAGCCAAGTCGCTAGCCAAGTAGCTAAGCCAAGTCGCTAGCCAAGTAGCTAAGCCAACTCGCTAGCCAAGTTGCTAGCCAAGTCGCTAGCACTGTTATTTGACTCAATAGTCAAACAACCTTAAATCGCTACATTTTATCAAAACAAGTCGCTAGAACAAACACAGCAAGTCGCTAGGTCTATCAAGTCGCTAGCTTTTCGGTTTGACTCAAAAGTCAAACCGTTACCAAGTCGCTATTTTTTTTCTTTTGTTAGGTCGCTAGCACTTTCAGTCACAAGTCGCTATATCTCTTAATCTCAACTCGCTACCTTGTTCAATAACAAGTAGCTAGGTCTTTTTCATTACAACTCGCTAGATATCACCATAACTCGCTAAGACCAGATACATAGAATCTGGACGACTTGTCAAGACAAGTCGCCATGAAGGACATATGACCAACTCGCTAGCAGGAACCCAGAAAAACTTCATACAATTGTACCTTTCAGACCCGGTTTGACCACAGTTTTGATCATATGACAACTTATAACCAACGTATAAGCGCAACTTGACCACAACAAAAGCGAAATGATACCAAAAGTCCGAAACTTGTATGAGATGAATGTTTTGAAGCGTGACACAAAATGACATATACAACAATGATAAAAGCATAGGACTTTTGAACCAAAGAAGGATACTAGAACAAGAGTAAACTGTTTTACCAAGGAATAATAAACAAACTTTTCGGACCACAAAATAGTATCACCAACAGTTTACAACATGATACAATACCACAAAAAATCATCAAAACACATAACCATGGCTCTTGATACCAATTGTTAGGATCCAATATTTATTGTGTTGATGATTCGGGTGGTCTTGGATGATCAAAATACATGTTTGCCATAGTTAGAGAGTTAGTTGAGAGAGAGGGTGTTCTTGCTAGAGGTTTGGTTCTCAAAAGTATGGAATGTTAGATTGAAAAGCACCACCCCTTCCATGGATGGAAGGGGTATTTATAGTTACAAACACAATGACCTCCTATCGGCCTGTGGATCAGGGATACAGTGGGTAAAGACCCGTCCTTCCTCCACGGTGAAACACTACGCTAAACTAAACTAGTAACTAACTAATAAACTGATAAATAACGTAAACAACGACAAATCTACGAGCTAACATATGCTAGACCATTATTGGGGTGACCGACTCTTTAACATGGAATTTCCAATTCCTAACATTAGATTAGATAATTAGAGAATTAGAGTAATCGGTGAAATACCAACCCCAAATCCAAACCCGAGATTCGTACCTTTCCATTTCCTAAAAAACATAAAAAGATAAAAATAATCTTCCTCAACCCCAACCTTAGCGTAGTAACTTCTCACTAGCATTCCTATTCCCCAGAGAACGATATCAATACCGTGGCTTACCCTAATACTACACTACAACGATTAGGTTCATTGCCTAGGGTGTTATAAAACTTGCTCGAAGAAAAGGAAGTTCCTTTGACCCCGAACAGCGTGTGGCGTTATCACTAAACTATGCTAATTCTTGACTAACAAATAACATAATGAGCGATATGTCTGAGCTAACTTAAGCTAGATTATACTTGGGGTGACCGATGCTTCACAATAGAATTTCCAATTCCTAACATAGTTGAGGTCAATGATTATGAGCGGAACTCAAATATAATGAAATTGAAAGGAAGAATCGCATATCTTAAATGAGAACTTAGTATTAAGTTGTGTGGCTCAAGATGTGTTTTATCTTTGTTACTAAGCATTCTATTATCGCTATTCAATTTTATGAATTATCTGTTGCTTTGAAAGTTTCCCATGATCGTGTCATTGAGCTTGAAAACAAAAACTCAAAACTAAATGAGAAAATTGACCGGGATGATCACGATAATTTGGTAAAGCATTTTCTAAGCTAGAAGTTGAATATTTTGATTTGCAACTAAAATATCAACATCTCAAAGAAAATGTCAAAACCTCAAACATCAAGACATCCTCAAATGTTCCGAGTTTGATGCGAGTTTTGAAGTAAACAAACATGACGAATGATTCAAGCTCACCGCAACACGATCGAGAAAGTTAAAAGCCCAATTTTCACAATTAAAGGTTGAAAAGAACAATTTGGTGGCTCCCAAATGCCTCCTCCTTTAGATTCTCAATTTTCTCAAAACTTTCATCTTCAAAACATCATTAACGTATTACAACAAGAAAATGAGAGTTTTCTAGAAGAAAATTAAAAGGTCAAACAACACTTCAAAGAGTTATACGATTCAATGAAAGTCACTCGTGACAAAATAATGAAAAATAACCCGTTACAAAGGAAATTGAGAATCAAAGAGTCGTAAAGGGAAAATGCCACTTGTCTTTAATGAGAATGTTGCATCAAAGTCATCTGAGACTCTAAATATCTGTGAATGTTAAATACATTCCTACTCATCTTAGAAATAACGAACTTGTGTTTCATAACTATTTCTTTCATCTTAAGGACATTCTAGAATGTCTCCGTGATATTGTAGAAGAGGATCACATAAATAAGCCACTTGATAGTGAAATTAGGTTTGCTTGCATTCGTGCCAAACAATCTCGTGGGTCATTAGAATGTTTAAGAGCAACATGTCCTAAATCCTTATGTGAGTGATGCGAGTTTCTTGACTGTGTCTTAATATTTATAGTGTCTCGCTATACCTATGGTCTACCCTAATGCACTAACAGGCGGTGTACCCGTCGTGTGTAGTGTAGTAAATGGTAAAGCCGAGGTCGTCCAAAGAGCTATGTGTATTGGATTATTACTAAGTCTAATTGTCACGAATAATAATGGTTTTGATAGGGATGTAATTAATTAAAATACTAATGCGAATATAAAATAAAAGCAAATAAATGGTAAAGGAAATCAATAGAGGAATAGTGGTGCTAACCTAGTCAATCCTTTTAGCTAGTTATTTCTCGTCTACCTACTTCCAATTACTTGAGGGTTAAATTCGAGAGGAATGACATTTGGTCAATTCGCCTAACCTATCGACAAAGATGCCACCACAGAGAAATCGGTAGCACCGTCGTAAGTCCTGTTGTTCACGGTCCCTAAGCCGAGTCATTAAATACCGCTACATGCTAGATTCTAAATAGTGAGTGCCCGACCATTAGGAACTTAGACACTACACCCCCAATTCTTAAGTTCATCCAAACGATAGGTGATCGTTGGTCAAATTGCACAAGTAGAAAGGGTCGTCGGTTGGTCATATCTTACCCTTCCCATCTCGATCCGCTCACCTAGGGTCGATTGGTCATATCTCCTAGGCAATTGGCCTCTATCGCCATTCAAAACTACCGAACCAAGGGTGACTACCAAAGAACTATGCATGCATACACTTAGAAATAATTGTGCGGAGTAAAGGTAAATGCAAACAAAACAATTAAGGAATCATAGCTAGGATAGCACCAAAGGGTGTTTAGCAGCTCATATTAATCATGCAAATCAATTTAATATTCAAAGTACGAAATACATGAATTGAAAGTAAAAGAAATATAAAACGCTAAAGCTTATCGTAATGGTGTGACTTCTCCTTGAAATAGCTCAAGTATGCTCTCTAGACACGCTTGAAATTGTTTCTCACGTTCTCAGTGTTGTGTGTGGAATGGGATGCTTTGAAATCTTTGGAATTTGTGGGGTATTTATAGGCAGTGTCCGGTTACAGGCGTAACCAATAGAGGAGTTCTGCCAGTAACCTTCTATTTCTTCGTAATTGCACTAGTCTAAATTATATATAATTGGTGTAAAATGAAAAACAAGCAGGTAGTCTAAATTTATAACCAAGTCATCACCACTTACCATCCGCCCAAAGTTCAAGTTTAGAAGTCTAGAGACCGGATCATGAAATGCAAGGTAGATGCGTCATTAGAGGACGTCGTGATGAGCATACTACCTTTTCTTCTTCTGCTGGCAAAACTATCAACTCCAATCTTCTAATGTGACCGAGGTGGCCTCCTCGATACTAATCAATAAAGCTCATACTATAGTGCTTATAACATCGCACTGTACAATATCATAACTCAATCAACTTTTTTTTTTTTTTCGAATCATCATTTTTTTTTCAACATAACATAATAACATAACATTCCCCACTTGAGATGAACAATGGAATTGGGGGTCTTCAATGATCTTCATAAATGTTGTCGATGAAAGCGTGATTTCCAAACCTTTCCACTCGAACCTTGAACTTAGGCAAATGATGACTTCCCAATCACAAATAAAGACTACGGGGTAGGCTAAGGTGTATAGGTGTAACGAAACAATATATTGGGTTGACAAAATGAAAGGAATGGCTCGGAAGGGTGTATCTAGGAGTATCTTGCACTAAAGGGAGTGCAACAAAGGGTTTCACATGAGGGTCGAAAAGTCGAGGTGACTAATCGATAGACTCACAATGGTAGGCTGTTTGGGTGATAATCCTATAATATTGCCTTCTAAAACCGAAAAGTCCAAATACATCGAGCTAACTCAACATACCTCGTCTATGGTCTCGAAATGATGCAAATGCCAAGTTCTAAAGTTTACAAGCTACCCAAGACACTCATAATTTGGTGGATTTGGGGTAAAATATTGGAAACGGATAAGGCTAATCTCACCTGTAATGTCAAGGGTTGTATGTGCTCGGCTAAGGTCTAATCTAGTTAGGTTCGGAAAAACATGTCAAAATTTTCAAAATGGCGTAATTTTTCAAAATAAACTAGAAAAATGAGGGCGAAATAAAGTTCAAGAGATAATTCTACTCCGTCCCCACTTGAAATGTACAAAGTCCCTTTTGTACTAGGCATTAAAATAAAGGTGAAGAGAAAGGTAGAATTAGGCGAGAACTTCCCAAATTTGCTCCAAAAAGAAGAAGGCCCACGAGAAAGAACCGTGCCTTCGTTTAGCGTCATGAACAAACTTCAATCCACGAAATCACAATACCGACAAGCATAATTCTAAAAGAAAAAATAAAATGAAAAACAAACCTAACTCACTTTAAGAGGAATCACGGTTGCATTTAGCTAATGCAACAAGTTTTAAACCACTTGGTGTCCCAGTGGACGAGTGAAATCTCGTGAGGGTTTACAGGAACACACCCACAAAGTTCATTTAAAAACTAATACAAGGTTCTTGTGTTTTAAAATGAAAGAATTAAGCGAGAGAGAGTTACGTCGTAACTCCCGTGAGGAGTTCTGTAGTGGCGGCAAAACTGGTATGAGTCAGGAAGCGAATAGTTCTGGCGTAACCACCGAGATGGTATTACGAATCGGTAATGCGTCAAGAATTCTGCGCTAAAATGTTGGTTACGGTGTAATCACCAAGATGAGTTCTGCCGTAACTCTGTTCGAATCGACAATTAGTTCCTTATTTCACCAAAATTGTTAGAAAACACAAAACCCAATGAAAGGAAATAAAACAAAAGAAAGGGATAATTCGGGTTGTCTCCGAAAGAGCACTTTTCTTTATTAACGAGTCTTTAAGTTAGACTCGAGCAGCGGTGCTACTAGATAGGTGCGAAGAATTCATCACCCGATAGCTTGCTAACAATCCCGCCCATAATAAATCTTTGCGGTGTCCATTTACCTTAAAATATACTCCTTCCTTGTTATGAACTTCAATAGTCCGTGAGGAATACCTTACTTACGTGTATGGGCCAACCCAACGAGATCTCATTTTCCGGGAATAATTTGAGTCTTGAGTTAAAATGAGAACTTCTGTCTACCTTGAATCTTTTATCCTTGATTCGCTTATCGTGCCATCTTTTGGTCTGTCTTTGTATGCTCGGCATGATCATATGCTTAGTCTCGTAATTATTCTAAACGGTTTATTTGGGAAAATCATGCTCCTTGATTATATCAGCCTCCAAGTTGGCATTTTTGAGAGCCCAATATGCTTTATGTTCCAACTCTACGGGAAGATGACATGCTTTTCCGTAAACAATCTTAAAAGGGGTGCTTCCAATAGGAGTTTTGAAGGCCGTTCTGAATGCCCATAATGCCTCATCGAGTTTGTCGGACCAATCTTTTCTGTTACTGCTGACGGATTTCTCTAAAATTCGTTTGAGTGCCCTGTTGGTGTTTTCAGTTTGCCCATTGGTTTGTGGGTGATAAGGTGTAGACATTCGGTGGAGTACCCCATATCTATTCAGAACTTTCTCCATAATAGCATTACAAAAGTGCGTCCCTCGATCGCTAATGATGGTCTTAGGGATCCCAAACCTGGAGAATAATGTTTTTAAAAAGCTAATAACACTCCTAGCGTCACAAGTCTGGAGGGCCCCGACTTCAACCCATTTCGAAACGTAATCGACAACTATAAGGATATAACTTTTATTCTTGATGGAGTGAAAGGTCCCATAAAATCGATCCCCAAACATCAAAACCTCACATACCATAATATTGTTGAGTGACATCGATTCGAGAAGAGATGTTCCACGCCTCGACAAGCGTCACAATCCCTAACATGCCTTGCGGCGTCTTTGAAAATGCTTGGCCAAAAGAATCCGGCCTCATAGACCTTTCGAGCGGTATTATCGGCTCCATAGTGTCCTCCTGCAGTCCGTTGTGGCAAAGTTCCGAATCTGTCTTTGCTCTTTAAAATCGCATCTTGAATAACACCATCGGGCATGATTTAAAAGGAATGATCATCCCGTAGTAGTACTTAAGATCCGAGAAGAATTTTTTCTTTTGATCGTAGCTTTTGTTGCTTGGTAAAACTTTGGCTGCTAGGTAATTAGCGAAATCTGCGTACCATGGTTCGACACTGGAATCTTTAATTCTAACTGCCATGAGGTGTTCGTCCGGGAAGGAGTCCCGGATAGTTTCTTTATCAAGTTCCTCAAGCTCAGGGTTTTCTAATCGTGAAAGGTGACCAGCTGCTAAGTTTTCTGCTCCTTTCTTATCCTTGATTTCAATTTTAAATTCTTGCAGCAGCAGTACCCATCTTATCAACCTTGGTTTGGCATCCCCTTATTAAATAAGTACTTCAAAGCGAGAATGGTCGGTGTAGACAATAGTTTTGACATTACTAAATAAGATCCGAATTTATCAAAGGCATAGACTACGACCGGAGTTCTTTTACGTGGTTGTGTAATGATCTTGTGCCTCATTTAAGGTTTTACTATCATAATAAATGGGTTTAAATTTTTTATCCACCCTCTGTCCTAAAACAGCTCCCACAACATAGTCACTAGCATCGCACATGAGTTCAAAATCGCCCCCCAGTCAGGAGCAATAATAACCGGGACAGTAGTCAGTTTTTCTTTTAAAATGTCAAAAACTTTTTTGCAATCATCGTTAAAATCAAATTTAGCATCTTTCATTAGGAGTTGGGTCATAGGTTTGGCAGTTTTTGAAAAATCTTTTATAAATCGTCTATAAAATCCTACATGCCCAAGAAAACTCCTAATGCCCTTTAGGTTGGTTGGATAAGGTAGTCTAGAAATAACGTCAACCTTAGCTTTATCAACTTCTATCCCAGTTTGTGAAATTTTATGCCCCAAAACAATCCCTTCTTTAACCATAAAATGACATTTTTCCTAGTTAAGGAAAAGGTTGGTTTCTTCACATCTGGAAAGCATTTTAGATAGATTATTAAGACAAGATGAGAAGGAGTTACCAAAAACCGAAAAGTCATCCATGAAGACTTCCATAAAATCTTGACACATATCAGAGAATATAGCAGTCATGCACCGTTGGAATGCAGCAGGAGCATTACATAGTCCAAAAGGCATCCTTCGGTAGATGAATGTTCCATAAGGGCAGGTGAACGTTGTCTTTTCTTGATCCTCAGGGGCAATAGGAATTTGAAAGTAACCTGAGAATCCATCGAGGAAGCGGTAATACTCATGTCCAGAGAGTCTTTCTAGCATTTGATCGATAAATGGAAGGGAAGTGATCCTTTCGTGTAGCATCGTTTAATTTTCTATAATCAATGCACACCCTCCACCAATGGATCGTCTAGTTGGTATCGACTCATTATCTTCGTTGGTGACCACCGTCATTCCTCCTTTCTTTGGCACAACATGAATGGGGCTAACCCAAGGCTATCGAAATAGCGTGATGGATCCGGACACACCCTTGTGTCAATGATATTTTGTATGATATTATTAAGCACGCGAATTTACTTAGTAATACTTAGAAGATGGATTGTATGATGTATTGTATGTAAACACAGATTAAACACAAAACTTAAGCTCCAATATTATTAATGAATAATACGAGTGATCTTAATTATCACTAGGGTTACACCTTGAAGCCTTTGTGTAGTAATCGTAGGTAATTAGACAAGTACCTAAGACAATGACCTAGGACCTCCTTTTATACAATAAGGAGTCCTTTACAAGATAAGTATAAAGCTAACATTATAGAATATACACAAGATCTATTCTATACTTATCTAAACACGTTTTCCTATAGCGATGGTAATAATGTACCAAAAGTGGTAATACGCTTCCACCGCTAGTGTTAATCCGAGCAGTGTAAACCACAACTATCCGTGGTAACGGATTATTCCCAACAATCCTCCCCTAAATTTATGATTTCTCTGCAAATCAATAAGTTTCTTCAATATGCATTATCTTCAAGGATTTGGGGAATTCAACCAAACACTTCACTTCTTCCTTAATTTCTATATAGCTCTTGAACATTGATCTTGAAGCCTGAGTAACAATGCTCTGACCTTCTCATTGTCTTCATGAACTCTTATAGTAGTACATAACATCATTGTGAGAGTTCCAGCTCTGAGTGGATATTCTTTCTCAGCAAGCATGAATGCATCTTCTCCATTTGCTGTAGAGACATGATGAACTTCACATGAACCATAGTAAAACCATTTAGTACCAGGACATGTGCATGAGAATTTCCAGAAATCATCATCAACATTTGGTTCATAGAGCCTTCTAAGATTAACCCATAACTACATCTCCTTCATGTCTTTGAGATCTTGAGCATTAAACCTTTCTTGAACTAACCTCCATAGTGTATCAAGGTCATCTCTGTCAAAAGCTTTTATAAGATCTTCAAATTGAATGAATGATGAAGTTTCACCACCTAGCCTTATAATCTTCCATGTTGGAGCAAAATTGCTAGCAGTGTAAACTTCCCAATCAATGATAGGATGTCTTACTTGCAGTGGTTCTAGATAAAAACCTTCTTCTACAACCACAATCATTCTAGTAAGTTGTTCTTCGTGAATTTCTCAAGAGGAATTTCTTGTTCTTCACAGAACCTTAGTCTTCTTAACGGTTGAGAATCACTTTCTTTGGCCTTTCTCCTCAATCCAGAAACTTTCTTGCTTCTTCTTCGAGCCCATTGGAATAAAATCTTTATCATGTTTTTGAACTCAGTAGTAAGCTCTTTCAACTTGATCATCGACATTCATTTGAATTGATGCTTCTTCCAACCACCAACATGACAACAATAAGTCTTCATATATGAAAGAATTTGTGCTTTGGTTGGTTGTCTTGATTTCTTTGGCCCTTTTGACCGTACTAATCACATCTTCAAGTGCTTGATTGTTCTTAATTTGAATGAAATCCTTCAACCGAGCGGTTCTTTGTTCTTCGCTAAGGATGCATCAACTACAAGGTCAATTGCCTTTTCTTGATTATTGGATTATTAGCAATCAAGAACTCAATATCTTCTTCAAGAGGAACATAGCTAAACTCGAGTCTTCTCTAAGAATTGTAGGTTGAATAGTGGAAAATGGATCTTCTTCCATTCTATCTAATCCTTTAGTCTCCAAAAGCTTGCAACTTCCATTTCTTCAAGCTTTTTCTTTTCAAAGAATTTGTTCTTCGAGATCTTTTCAAAACTTCTTTATCATGAGCAATCAACTTGTTCTTTCTTTGAAATCTTTCTTCCAGGTTGCTCTTGACTTTCCATAACCGCTTTACCTTTGTCTTTCTTCGCTTTATCAAATTCTTCACTTGTAGTGGCAATATTTGGCTCTGCGGTGGAAATTGAATCGATGGTAAAATCGGTTGCGATCTGAAAAATGTCTTGATCATCAAGTCGCTCTCCTTGAGTATTAGATTCCTTTGCTCCTTTACTAGAATCTCCTTCATCTTCAAAATCAATTTTCCTCCCTTAGTATCGACAACTGTTTTCCTCCCTGCTTGGGAGAATTTCCCAAATCATGATCAAAACCAGGTGAATCACCATCGATGGGTGAGGATGAAGATGAAATCACCAACTTTGCGCTTTCTTGTGCTTTTTCAACCCCGCAACTCTTTCTTCAAGGTCCGAATCTCTTCTTGTAAATGAGTAACATCCTTGGCATGTCGCTTGACATGTGCCAAATCCTTCAGAGATTCAACCCGCTTGGCTAACTTTGTACACAAAACCATCAATTCCAATTGTTGCTCACTTCCTCATCACTTCCAACTGTGTTACCGTTGGGAGAGGTGAATCATGGGGCATTGGCTCGATTCCTCCCTAGTTGGACTAGGTTGAAGTCTAGAACCACCAACGCTTGTTCTTAGACCAAAAGGTTCGAAACTTGATGTGTTGTCATGAAAGAAGGTGGTCGTTTGCTCCTCCTCTCATAGGTTTGAGAAACATATGGAGTATAATCAATGTTTGGAACATTAATTATGGGTGTGTTTTGTTCGCTTGTAATCTTTGCAAGCATTTGAGGTAAGAGTGGTGTAAAATCATATTGCCATCTTTGTTCAAATTTTGAAAACTTTAGGCTTTAGGCAACCGATTTTATAAACATTAGTATGGGGTTGCGCTTGAAACTCATTTAGCACCGCTTGCACAAACCTAGGATACATTAAAATTTTGTTTTACTCTTTACATTGCCTTTCATACTTGTAAAATATAATTTGACCGCTAAAAATCTTATCGGTGGCTAGACAAACCAAAGGGTAAGCCATGGTTGAACTAAATTGCTCATAAGATGTTTTCTTTGGACCGAGACAATGTAACAAAGTATGAATCAAAATCTCCATTGGGGACAAAACCACTCTTTTGAAAGTAGCCTTTTTGTCGGTGGTATCATACCCATGGATGATAAAGTATCATGAATTTCGGGCATAGGTAATGTGATGAAACCATTGAGATCACCCAATTGGAGAACTCTCCTCAAGGATGCCTCAAGAACATCAATAGTTACCCCATCCACAGTGGCTCTTAGAGCATCCATCGCTTCATGTGTATCTCCAATCTCAATTGTTATGGACTTAGCGTAAGTCCAAAACTGCTTGATTTGAGAGATATAGATTGTGGGATTTAAAAGCAAAGCATACCTTATATGAGAGGTATTGAGAAAGTCCACAATCGATGAAAAACAGGCCACTCTTCTCATTAGACTTTTATAGGTAGGCCACTAGGTTGTGCTCATCTGCAAATTTCAAAGGTGCCATAGAAACTTTTGTGAAAAACGATATTATGTCAAGAAGAATTAAAGTAATAACTAGCCAATTGAGAGAGAAGATATATAGGGTTAGCGTTTAGAATTATTGTGCAAGAAAAATTATCTTTAGAAAGTATTTATCACAATATGGAAAGGAGATAATTTCCTTAAAATTTTAACCCTATATATATATAAATCGGTGGTTACTTTCAACGGCTAGTAAAAATAAGTTATTGACACAATCGGTTGTAACGGCTAGAACAACGATGGTAAAATAACACCGCGCTGGAAACGTGAACTAGCAATGGTAATTTTTCACAAAAATTTCAAAGAGCAAAGGTAAATAAAATCATTTGAAAACTAGATCGCTCTTATCATAGTTTTAGCAAACTACCATTATCAACGGATTTGATATGTCTTTACCATGAGCCGCTTGCTATGGACTAGCCAACTTTTAATCATAAAGAATATGGTGAGTTGATAACCATATAGTTTTTGGTAAACTATCAACCATAAACGGATTTGTCAAGTCTTTACCAAGAGTCGCTTGCTCGGACTAGTTGATTCTTATGTGGATAAGACATGGTGAATCAATAACCATTTGTTGTGTATCTCGATATACACCTTTTAAAATCAACACCCATCAAATCTTGGTTATGTATCATTATGAGATAGGAATAACCAACTTGTTATTAACCAAAATTACTTTTAACCAAACCATTACCCAAGAAAATATCTTCCAAAGTCAACCCGATAATATCTATATTTATTTCTTAACCTACCAAAATAGGAAAAGTAAATATACTCATTAATTAACCCTTTCAACCGACTTTGTCTATATAAGGAGGCTTGGTTGATTGTAATCTTCATCAAAGCACATTCAAACACACAATATCCCTAAAATAATCATGAGAAATCCTTCCAACACCATTGACATCTCCTCCGATTCGTAAGAAGAATATGTGATCGAGTCGAGACTTCCTCGGAGGCATCGGGATGGGTCGGATACTTCAAAGATGGGTCGGAAGCACATCATCCAAGAAGTATACAAAGGAGACCGCCAAGCGTGTACCGCTTCAAAACCCGCACCATCTCTTGAGTTTTACACCACTTCATCGATGATGATGAGAATGAGGATGAGACCTATTCTTTGGCCAAAGATTTTCCAAAGGCTCTCACAACAACATTGAAGACAACTATCTCAAACATGAAGCATATAGCTATACCGAGAAGCTCAAAGACTCCCAAGGCCTCCTCCACAAGTGCTTGGACTTCCTTGTCCAAGGATGCAACAACCTTGAGAACAAAAGGAAGAGAGCCCAAGAATAGGCATGACTATGTGGGTAAGGGCAAGAAGCCAATGGAGTAGCCGGGTTAGGATGTGCTAGGTTGCGCCTTTTGTGTTTTGATGATTAGAAGTACTTTCTCTTTGGTTGTAATGAATCATCATGATGACATGAATAAAATTCCTTTGTTTTATGATTTCTTTGTAAGAGTACATGTTGCCACCGATTTCATTGTAGTTACCATCGTTAGGAATAATTTCATCATTAGATGCGGTGGACAACAAAAGATACTAGCACACAACAACAACAATCTTCAATGTAAACAAAGAATCCTTCAAATCGCTTGTCACAAACATAAATCATACATCGAAAGAATTTTTGAGATATCGGTGGTTAGAGAATAGCAAGGAGTGATTCCATAAGCTTAGCAAAGGCAAAACTCTAAGTTAATTAAGTCAACTCCTAGTCACCGATTCGTTTACCAAGGTCAAGAGACTTCATTTACTTCTCAACCACTTACACCTTCCCTCATTAACTTATCGAATCCAACTTAACATATATTTAACAAACCTTTAACACACGACCACCCAAATCACATACTCCAAAAATTTCACTCTCAAAGATTAACATTTCTCCAACAACACCATGAGTCATTCTAGCCCAATCAATCTTTCTTCTAGCGCTCATCCGATAGTTCTTGGGATGACTTTGTTTTGAAGAACCCCGGAGAGTTGAGAAAGAAGAGTATGAGAAGGTTGTTTCGTGAAGAGAAAGCATTCAATTGTTCTCTCAAATCCTTTTCCTGCCGGTCCTTCATCACTACAACTAGTGCCTCGTGATGCATTTATCAAGGAAGATAGCTCGAGATCGGCTCCTATGTATCGCCATATGAAGATACAGATGATGAGACCTCTGGAAGAGTCCCGAGTGTTCCCCTCTTGCAAGAATAGCTCCTCCCGAAGAGCTCCAACCATCACCTTCTACCATTGCTATCAAGACCACCATCGATGGGTCCTTCATCATCCTCACCACCCACCGGAATAGTGGTGATGGGATTAGCAAGCCCTAAGGTGTATTCATGGATTGATATGCGAGGGCTCCTAAAGCGATGCCAACTGGGCCTTACCAAAGAAGCCATAGGTGGTGTATGGTTGTCGATGTAGTAAGATTGTGGTAGGTTGTGAAGCTTTTGTTGAAGTAGGATGTTGTTAGTTGTTTTCAGTTGTATGTGATGATGCTTGTAGTCTGTATTCCATGGATGTATCTACTGCACTCAGTGTGCAGTTTTGTGAAATAATAATAATGATCCATGTTTTCTTTGACTTTCTTGCATCATTTGTGTTGTTATCATTTTGCATTACAATTAACTCCACCTCCAAAACTGACATACTGTCCATCATAATGTTCAAAATCTGAAAGATAGGACTTGTTGCCACCATGTGCCTTGAACACCCACTATCTCAGATATCCTTGATCCGATCTTTTGTCCTTGGATGTTCCCGCACATAAGAGTAAAGAGTTAGTTTCTTTTGGGGACCCAAGCCATGATTGACTTGGATCCGCCTCGTATCAATATAGTTAAATCTATCAAAGGTCATTGATACACCATTGGGATTGGTTGTAGAGGTATTTCCTTTAGGTTTCCATTCCCAACGTCTTGAGGCCTTCACAAGATTGCCCATGTCCCCTTTTCTTGTTTACAACCCTTGCGGTGGTAACTTTTGAATGAGCAAGGTAATCACCGGTTTGTTTTAGGTACCCACCGTTGGTTATAATGAACCTTATTATTTTTAGAAGTTCTTTTCTTGTTTGTGCATATTTTGCAAAAGTTGTTTTGGACTTTGCACTTTTAACAGTGACTTAGGGTGAGTAGTATTACGCTTTTGCAAAGGCAAAAGTTTTGAGGCCACTTTAGTTGAACTGCTCTTGGGACCATTTTGCAATGTGAATTAGGGTGTACATTATATTGAAACATGTTAGAATTCACCCTTTATTCCCATGGACTTCCTTCTCCCAACATAGTAGTCACAATAAGCATGTAAATGATCAAAACTACCACATATATAGCATGCCTTATTGTACATCACAAAATCACTACCTAGTTGTTGAGATTTAACATGATTCCAACTCCTCCGGTTACTCCTAGGAGTCAGAGGCTTGTTCCTATACATCTCAAAGATACCTTACAGCTTGATCTAGGTTTATTAACCGGTTTCCTAGGTTCCTCTGTAATAAGATTAACAACTTTTGGGATAGAAGCCTCTACATTCTTTTTAACATTCTCATCAACAATGATGAGTCACTAGCACTCTCAAAACATCATTATCCCGCTTAATCTCTTCCTCACTTTTCACCATTGTGTCCTTTAAAGGACCATATTCACGCTCAAGGTCCCGAAACTCTTCTAAGCATGTATGAGCTAAATCTATACCGAGGTGAATGAACACCCTTAGAGGTGGAGGCACAGTATTATAACCCATACCAGACTTAACTTTACTATGTACTTGAGCATTCCAAATTTTATCAATTGAATTAGACTGATGATAGCATGTGTCTAATGTTAAATTGACATTTTCATTTTTCTTTTGAAGTTTTTCCAACTCCTTTTGCTATGCTTCATTCACAGCTGTTGTATATTCTACCTCTCTTCTAAGAAGAATAATATCATCATTATATTTTGTCTCTTTTTCTCTATAGTGATCAATTTGTTTCTCTAATCGCTATAGCTCTCCTAAGGTTAGACACGGTATAATTAGCGATATAACTCTTGTCTTTCATTAGAATATAAATCATTAAGCCTTTCAACTTCTTTAGCAGCCTACATGTTTTAGAACAACTTTCAAAGTTTTGTACCTCGTAGTCGAGAAAGCCATGAGAGCAAATTCAAGAGCAACAAGAGCAACATCTCAATGTTCTTCTTCTTGTTCATCAGCCATGAAACTCCAATCATAGCTCACACCATCAATAACCAACATTGCCTTTGGTTCTTCCACAGTTGGTTCCTTCTTTTTCTTGTACCAAGTTGACCTGTTGTCCTTGGTCTTTGGTCTTCTACATTCTCTAGCAAAATGTCCAAACTTGTGGCAGTTAAAGCACTCCACTTTCTTCTTATCAAAGCCTGCAGTTTCACTCCCATTGATGTGAATAGGCTTGCTAGTCTTCTTGTAGAATTTCCTAGCCATCATGCTAAGAAGAGCTATCTGCCATTTTATATCCATCTCCTCCAAGTCATCTTCATCAATTTGCTCTATGTCTTCATGAGTTAAGACAGAGCCATCTACTTGAGTAGAGATGAAAGCATAAAAGGTAGGATCTCCAATACTAGCAACCTTCTTCTTTGAACCTGCAGTGGTAACATTAACAAGATTCAAGAGAAACTTTAGAACCAAAGAATGGCAACATCATCATCATCGTCATCTTCGGGATCATCATCACAACAGAGGTTGACAATAATGCCAAGCTACTAGAGCTTGTAGCAAGTTTCCGCCTTCTTCAACCTTTGCTCAATTAGTTTGAAGTTGTTGTAAAGGTCATTGAGCTTCATTGTTTCTATGTCCGATTTGTTTTCCTAGACAAGTAACATTAGTTTGAAACTCAAGGCAAACTTCTTAGAAACTTCAAATTGAGGTCTTCCTTTTCTACCTCAATGCCAAACACACCGGTTGTGTAACAATGTTCGAGTTTAGTGAAGATGCTATCAAGTGAGTCATTGCTTGAAGCGGAGAAGTTTTCATAACTTTGCTTCAACAATGTCTTTTGTGTCTTCTTTGTAGCATCATTACCACCAAACACCGAGCAAATCTCTTCAAACAGCTTCTTTAGCGGTCATGTACTTGCCGAATGAATGATATGATCTCTAGGAAGAGTCATCAAGAACAAACTTCTATCTTTAAGATCATTCTTCCTAAGAGATTTTTCAATACTAGATTCAGCACGTAAACTTTCACAACATCCGTGTCACCAACCTTCACAAGACTAGTCACAGTGCTTGAAAGAATCACCAATTTGAATGATCTCCCAAAGAGCATAGTCCCGAATGAGAAAGTATTGCTCAATCAAGATCCTCCACATCTCAAACTCATTAAGTTTGAGCTTAGGTAGCCTTGGTGTAGAAGAGTTGGACTGGTTGTTTTCCATCTCCATTGAATTGAGTGAGTAGGTTAAGCTTATTCCTTGGATCTTCTAAAGCAAAATATCAGAACCTTTGTCAATGATATTTTGTATGATATTATTAAGCACGCGGAATTTACTTAGTAATACTTAGAAGATGGATTGTATGATGTATTGTATGTAAACACAGATTAAACACAAAACTTAAGCTCCAATATTATTAATGAATAATACGAGTGATCTTAATTATCACTGGGTTACACCTTGAAGCCTTTGTGAGTAATACGTAGGTAATTAGACAAGTACCTAAGACAATGACCTAGGACCTCCTTTTATACAATAAGGAGTCCTTTACAAGATAAGTATAAAGCTAACATTATAGAATATACACAAGATCTATTCTATACTTATCTAAACACGCTTTTCCTATAGCAAAGGTAATAATGTACCAAAGAAGTGGTAATACGCTTCCATTGCTAGTGTTAATCCGGCGATGTAAACCACAACTATCCGTGGCAACGGATTATTCCCAACATAGCGTAAATTAGACCCGCATCCGTGAGCTTAATGATTTCATCCTTCACAACGCCTTGTACTTTAGGGTTTAATCTCCTTTGTGGTTGCACTACAGGCTTAAAATCATCTTCCATAAGTATCTTGTGGGAACAATATGAAGGGTTAATTCCTTTAATGTCAGAGACTTTCCATGCTATTGCCCCCTTGTGCTTGCTTAAAACCTGTAGTAATGACTCCTTTTCTTTGTTAGATAATAGAGCGGAGATCACAACAGGATAATTTTGATCTCCATTGATAAATGCATATTCTAAATGAGGAGGTAACTCCTTAAGTTTAGGGGGAGCATCCGCTTCTTCCGGGGTATTTGCTGAACATACCGTCTGATTCTTTGTGGTCAGTTCCTCTGTTTTGCTTTCCTCATCGCTAGATGCCCCATCATTATCTTCAAATTTTAATGATCTCAGAGGGTCAGGAAGAAAACATTCCTGGGCATGTTTCTGAGTGTTAGCTTCAATAAGGTCGAGATCATCAAGGTTGTCATCAGTGAAAGAAGCATATCTCATTGACTTTTCCAGATCGAAGGTAATCTTATCATTACCAATCTCCAACGAAATCTTCTTGTTAAATTCATCAATCATAGCGCAAAGCGGTTGCAAGAAAGGGTCTTCCGAGCAAAATAGGATATCATCTTCTTCCATATCAAGGACCGTGAAGTCGACCGGAAGACAAATTTATCGATCTTGACAAGAACATTTTCACGATCCCTTTGGATATTGAGTAGTTTTATTAGCCGATCAATACACATTCTAGTTGGTTTTAGCTCTCCCAACTCCAAACGTGAATAAAGAGAGAATGGCATAAGACTAATGCTTGCCCCAAGGTCGGCAAGGGCCTTGTTGAATAAAATTCCCGATAGTGCAAGGTAAAGTGAAACTCCTGGATCTTCTTCTTTGAGAGGCATATTTTTAAAAGAGCGTGAGCATGTTTGATTTAAAGTAATCTGCGTCCGATCGAAAAGTCTTCTATGGGTAAGGATATCCTTCATAAATTTGGCATATTTCGCATTTGCTCCAAGGCTTCAACGAGAGGAACATTAATGTTGAGTTGTTGTATTTTCTCCATGAATTTCGAAATAGCACCCGTTCTTATTCCTTCTTAATCCTTCCGGAAATGGAATTGGTGGAATGTAGGATGGACTTTTTCGACGTAAGGTTGAGCCTCCTCGGTTTCTTTATTGTTATCTTGGGGTGTTTCGTTAGTCGATCATTCGAGTTCAAGGGTAAGTCGGTTCCTTATAGTTTAATCCACTTCGGTTGTAATAGCGTGAGCGATCTCGAGGATTAGTTTCGCGTGCTAGGCAAGTCACCTTCATCTCTTACTCGATAGATTCTCATGAGTTTTCCCACTTGATTTTCAAGTCTTCTAATAGCGTATGCTTGTGTTCTAAGTGCTTTGTCGTAATCTCGCTTGAGATTCCAAACCAAATTTGCGTTCTCATCATATTTTCTGCTAGATTCTTTAACGAGCATCTTCACAGCCTTTTCAAGATCCGTCACCCTCCCATCGATGGGTTTATCGAACTTGTGTTTTACCATCTTGACTTCTTCCGTCAGGGATTGCATATCTACTTCAAATTCCTCCAGATTCTTTATCACTGATTGTATCTCGATAGGATCTTCATCCAGCTCTTCATTCCATGATGACGAATGGAGCGCAACTTCCTCAACTTTTATTAATCCTTTATCAACAGTCATTAAAGGGATAGGTTCTTTAGAGTCTAACAATTGTCGAGTCTTTATGTTCAACCCGTTGTAGAATATTTGCAGCTTGCTCGTGTTTGTTGAGTTTATGCTCGGGCACTTTAGGATGGCTTCGTTAAATCTTTCCCAAGTCAGAAATAGTGGTTCATCGTAGACTTGGCTAAACCTCCTAATTTCATCGACTGTTGAAGGATTTTTGTGGGTTCGGTATTCCTTAAGAAAAGCCTTCTTAAAGGCGTTCCATGTTGTAATAGATCCTGATGGAAGTTTCTTTAACCAATCTTTAGCTCTTCCTTTTAGGGTAAAAGGGAAAGCCCTCATCATAACATGATCTCTTGAGACCCCAGGTGCATGAAATAAATCTGCGATCTCACATACCTTCGCGATGTGTTCATGTGCTTCTTCGTCTTTGGTTCCATAAAAGCAACATCTTTTCAGTTCATCAAGACAGAGTCCCCAAAATTCGAATTTAACATTTTCTTCAAGAGCTGGAATGGTGATCCCTGTTTACTTTTAGAGGTGGTGAGATAATCATTCATATTAAGAGCCATAATATCAAAACAAAACTTAAATAATAAAACTCTCCGTGGCAATGCGCCAAAAAATTGATGCAGTTTTTCTTGACTGTGTCTTAATATTTATAGTGTCTCGCTATACCTATGGTCTACCCTAATGCACTAACGGGCGATGTACCGGTCGTGTGTAGTGTAGTAAATGGTAAAGTCGAGGTCTTCCCAAGAGCTATGTGTGTTGGATTATTACTAAGTCTAATTGTCACGTAATAAGAATGGTTTTGATAGGATTTAATTAATTAAACTACTAATACATAATATAAAATAAAAGCAAATAAATGGTAAAGGAAATCAATAGAGAATAGTGGTGCTAACCTAGTCAATCCTCCTAGCTAGTTATGTCTCGTCTACCTACTTCCAATTACTTGGTGGGGTCAAATTCGAGAGGACAACATTTGGTCAATTCGCCTAACCTATCGGAAAGATGCCACCACAGAGAAATCGGGACACCGTCATAAGTCCTGTTGTTCCCGGTCCCTAAGCCGAGTCATTAAGTATCGCTACATACTAGATTCTAAATAGTGAGTGCCCGGCCGTTAGGAACTTAGACACTACACCCCCAATTTAAGTTCATCCAAACGATAGGTGATCGGTTGGTCAAATCGCACAAGTAGAAAGGGTCTTCAGTTGGTCTTATCTTACCCTTCCCGTCTCAGTCCGCTCACCTAGGGTCAGTTGGTCATATCTCCTAGGAAATTGGCCTCTATCGCCATTCAAAACTACCGAACCAAGGGTGACTACCAAAGAACTATGCATGTATACACTTAGAAATTATTGTACGGAAGTAAAGGTAAATGCAAACAAAACAATTAAGGAATCATAACTAGGCTAGCACCAAAGGGTGCTTAGCCGCTCATATTAATCATGCAAATCAATTCAATATTCAAAGGTACGAAATACATGAATTGAAAGTAAAGAAATATAAAACGCTAAAGCTTATCGTAATGGTGTGACTTCTCCTTTGGAAACAACTCAGATGCTCCCTAGACCGCCTTGAGCTTTTTCCCATGTTCTCGTAGTTTTTGTGTGGAATGGGATGCTTTGAAATGCCGGAATTTGTGGGTATTTATAGGCCGTGTCCGGGTTACGGCGTTAAAGGTCGGGTTATCATAACGTAACCTTAATGGTTAAAATAAACTCGGTCATAAGTGATGCAGGTTACGCGTAATATCGTTAACCTCTTTGACCTAATGGAGTTACGTCGAACCTTTGGGAAGAGTTACGCCATAACCTCTTGATAAGTTGGACTTCTGGGTCACGCAATAGTTACGGCGTAATGTGAGAGACGAGTTATGCCGTAACTTCTTCAAAATAGGCATATTTTGATAAATCTTTAGTAATGTTTCCATTTCTGCGTCTCTTTAGCTCCAATGCTCGTAATTTACCTGAAAGTGGAAAACAATGGAAAACAAGCGTAAATCCATATAAATGATATAAATAACTAGCATTATCGGGGGAAATTGACACTTAATATTCAGGACTATTTGATGTTATCAGTGAGAAAGATAAAGCTGTGATGCCTTGCTCTATGCCCAGTGTTAAGAAAGTGAACTTTAATGTGCCTTCAAGTGGTTCAGATCCCAGCACTTCTAAACCTAAAATGCAAAAAGTAGCAAAACCAACTAATGTTCCCATTCCTCTACAGGAGTAAAAGTGACACCAAAGCGAGCGGTGTCAAAGCCTCAAGGCAACACAAAGAATGATAGGACCTTGCAAGCTAGGAATATTCAATGGAAGAGAGTAAAGATCACCTTAGGAAGAATGAAACTATGTTGAATAAAACGAATCGTGTTGATTCTAGTGTTAGCTCTAAGCATCTTTGTAATTAATGCGACTCGCTACTTTTGGCAAAACATGTAATGATGATTGCTTGGTTTCATTACTAATCATGTATGTGGTGTGAATGATTTGATTAATGCTGTTAAATACTCAGTTAAAATTATTAATGCCAAAAATCAAGCTAAGAAGGCTAGAAAGCAAAGGCGGAAGAAGGTTAGAAAACATTAGAAACCCACAGGAAGAAAATTTAGTAATGTAGGTTATAAGTGGATACCTACTGGCCGCAAATTTAATCTTAATGAGATGTGCCCTAAATTATCTAAGTCAATGCCCAATAGGAAATGGATGCCCACTGGTAGAACTATACCTTTAAGAAGTGAACATACTTTGAATAGATCTACTGTTTCTACTATCCCGACATCTACCACTAATGATTTTATTGACTCTGCTTCTGATGTGGATGTTCCAATCGCTTTGTCTAACCAAGTGGAACCCATTATTGTATGGCGATTCCAATTATCCGCTATCCATTCTTGTCGTGTTCAACCGCAGTCGCTCAAATCGCTCGTGATACCGGACTCGTGCTATTCCAAGCACATGATGGAGATCGCTCATGACTCATGAACTTTATGAGTAAATTCATCGGAACTGTTAGATTCGGGAATGACCATTTTGGTGCAATTATGGATTATGGAGATTAGGTTGTTGGTGACAGTGTAATTTCCATGGTATATTATGTTGAAGGTCTTGGTCATAACCAGTTCTCTGTTGGTCAATTCTGTGATTCCGATCTAGAGGTGGCTTTTAGAAAACATACATGTTTCGTTAGAGAACTTGATGGTGTGGAACTGTTAAGATGAACACGTGGTTCAAACCTATACACCATCTCTATCGAAGACATGATGAAGTCTTCTCCAATTTGCTTGTTGTCAAAGGCTTCGAAAACAAAGTCATGGTTATGGCATCGTCGTCTCAATCACTTGAACTTCGGCACCATTAATGATCTTTCCAGAAAGGACCTTGTAAGAGGCTTACCCAGATTAAAGTATGAAAAGATCATCTTTCTTAAGCATGCCAATTGGGAAAAAGCAAGAAATATGCCCACAAACCCAAACCCGCAAACTCGCTTATGGAAGTTCTTCATACTCTTCATATGGATTTGTGCGGACCAATGAGAGTGCAAACGATAAATGGGAAGAAATATGTTTTAGTCGTTGTTGATGACTACTCTCGATTTACTTGGGTTAAGTTTTTGAGGACAAAGGATGAAACTCCGATGTCATCATCAAACTTATCAAGCATTGCAGTGTTCGACTTAACAAGACCGTTAGAATATTCAAACAGATAATGGCACCGAGTTTGTTAACAAAGACCTAAGTCAATTTTATGAAAGCATTGGAATCAGTCATCAAAGAAGTGTTCCACGCATGCCCAACAGAATGGTGTAGTTGAAAGACGAAATTGGACCCTTGTTGAAGCTGCAAGAACTATGCTAATTTATTCAAAGGTTGCAATGTTTCTTTGGGCTGAAGCCATTGCCACTCCTTGCTACACCTAAAATCGTTCCCTCATACACACCACTCATGGAAAAACTCCATACGAACTTGTCCATAAACTAAAACCTGATCTCTCCTACCTTCATGTATTTGGTGCTTTGTGTTATCCAACGAATGACGGTCAAGATTTAGGTAAATTAAGAGCTAAGGCGAACATTGGAGTTTTTGTGGGTTATGCACCAAACAAGAAAGGTTACCGAATCTACAACAAAAGAACTCGAGATATCATGGAAACTATTCACGCCACGCTCGATGAGTCATTCGGGCAAATGGCTCCAGGACAATCAAGTTCGGACCCGCATCACAACCTTCATTAAGTAGTCCCATTAGTTCTTCTCTTGTACAAAATCCCTCACCAGCAACTCCATATCTACCCCCTTCGGAAGATGATTTGAAGAAATTGATTGATCAAATGTTTGATGAACACTATGAGCCTATTGCTAATGATCAGTCAAATCCATTAACAGAGGTTGCTCCTAACCCAGTCAATGTAGATAACCCTTCAGTTTCTATGTCATTGAGTCAAGATGCACCTACTTATGATTACTCAGTCTCATCATTAAATCCTCAATCATCGAGTGTACATCATGGAATTGTCTCTGGCACCTATGATGGAGATAACCCTTGCTACTCCCGAAGATGCTCCTTTGAGAACATATTTGCTCTCGAATCATCATCGAACCATCTTCATCGTGGAAAAATGACTCGCTACTTGGTTCCTCAACAACAACCACACGAACACCTTAGAAAATAGACACATGACCATCCATTGGACAACATCATTGGAAACCCTCTCGTCCAAGATCCACTCGTAAACAACTTGCAACCGATGCCTTATGGTGCTTCTTCAACTCAAGATTATCTAAGATCGAACCAAAAGACGTTAAAGCGCCATGAATGAAGACAATGGTTCAATGCCATGCAAGAAGAAATTCATGAGTTCGATCGACTAGATGTATGGGAATTAGTACCTTCTCCTCGACGTGCTATGATCATTTCTCTAAAGTGGATCTTCAAAGTAAAACTTGATGAGCATGGTGATGTGTTAAAGAACAAGGCTCGATTGGTTGCAAAAGGATACCGTCAAGAGGAGGGTATAGACTTTGAGGAATCATTTGCTCCAGCTTGCACGTATTGAGGCAATCGAATCTTCCGGCTAATCCGCAAGTAAGAACATGGTAGTCTATCGATGGATGTAAAGACGGCTTTTCTTAATGGAGATCTTAAGGAAGTTGTATACGTCGGCCAACTCAAGGTTTTGTGAATCGAGCATCCTACTCATGTCTATCGCTTGAAGAAGGACCTTTATGGTTTGAAGCAAGCTCCAAGGGCATGGTACAATACGCTATCAAGGTTTCTTCTATCTAATGGATTCAAGAAAGGAGCAGTTGATCCGACATTGTTCACCGTAAAGTCGCAAACACTTAATTCACGTTCAAATCTATGTTGATGATGTTATTTTTGCCTCGATGACCCCAATGAATGTGACCGTTTTCTAAGGAGATGGGCTCCAAACTTCAAATGTCAATGATGGGACAAATGTCATTTTTCTTGGGATTACAAATTTCACAAAGTCCCGGAGGCATTTTTATCAATCAATCTAAATATGCTAATGAGATTTTAAAGAAATTTGGATTTGATTCTTGTGACCGCTGACACTCCCATGGTGGAGCGTACTAAACCGGATGAGGACCTCTCGGGGATCATGGTTGACCGACTAAATTTCGTAGTATGATTGGGTCCCTAATGTACCTTCGCTAGTAGACCGGACATTTTGTTCGTTGTATGAATGTGTGCTAGATACCGTGCTAAGCCTACCAAAAGCACCTTGAAGCGGTTAAATGGGTCTTCGGTATCTCCAAGGATCCATCAACATGGGACTTTGGTACCAAGGACACCGGTATGTCACTAACGACCTATGCGATGCCGACGATGCGGGATGTCAAGATACACGTTGAAGCACGTCATAAGGTGCTCGCTTTTGGTGATAAGCTTGTTAGGCGGTCTTCAAAGAAACAAATGAGTACTTCTATATCCTCTACAGAGGCGAATACATAGCCATGCCATCTTGTTGTGCTCAAATCCTATGGACGAGATCCCAATTATCGACTATGGCTTTGAATTCAACAAAATCCTCTCAGATTGATAACAAAGTGCCATTGCTCTCTCATGCAACAACGCTCAACATTCAAAAGCAAAGCATATCGACATTCGACATCATTTCATCGGGGAGCAAGTGGAGAACGGTGTGGTGGAACTTTATTTTGTAAGGACCGAATACCGCTTAGCGCACATCTTCACCAAAGCTCTTCCTAGATAACGTTTTGAGTTTATCCTTCCACGACTTGATCTAAAGAGTCTACAACCGAAACACTCAAACGTCTTCAAGAGGAAGATGAGGAGTAAAAGTCTTTCTTCATCCATCTCTTGTAAATGTTTATTCAAAAAGCAAAATACAAAATTATAAAAGCCACAAAAGAAAATAGAAAATATAAAATTTCAAAAATCCATAAAAATCGGAAAATCTTTGAAAAAGCTAAAATATTTTCCCATCTTTTCTTTTATTTGATTTCATCTACGGTCTTTGTGTTGTCATTCAAAGAGTGTCACGGGTCTTTAGATGAAGTTCAAATGCACATAATTTATTTTGAAAAAGAAAAAGAAAAAAGAATTTTTTAGAGAATGAAAAACAAAAGGTGTATAGTCATGTCACTATACCCGCTTTTAAAAAGAAAGAACGAGCCATGCTTTATCTTATTTTTCAACTCTCATGCTCGATTCTAAAACAAATGTTTCCTTCACACATATTTTTCCTTCTATAAATTCTTCCTAAAATATTTGTTATCTAATGAAAACATAATAGCTTTGAAAAATAACTTGGACTCAATTTTTGAAAATCATCTGGACTTGACATTTGTCAAAATCTCTATCTCTCAATCAACAACTTATTCATTGATTGAGGTGGAGAATGATTTAAATTAAATCAAAAGGTTATTTGTCATACAATTGGTTCAGACCAAGGCTTATGTCATGTTTTCAAAAGATAATCAAGCATGTTTAATCGTTGGAGTTTAAAGTCTCCGATTTGATCATTATTGGTTAAATGTTTTCATAAGCAAGTCTTGATCATTATTGGTTAAATGTTTTCATAAGCAAGTCACAATTCTCCACAAAAGCTTTCAAAATCAATTTAAATATGTAGAGATCACAAATCTTAAATGACTTGAAAATTGTGATCGGGGGACAATTTGTGATTTAAATTGGATTTAAACCGATAATTCGATAAATGGTTTTATAAGTGATTAGCAAGCTCTCCTCCCTACATATGCCAAACGATTTCAAAATTTCCATGCACATGTTAAGGGGGAGCATCTATATCAAACCAAAAAGGATTGAAACGTGATTAATTTGTTTCAAAGTGCAGGTTTTCCCTAATATGTGCAAAACACTTTCGAATCTCGATGCACATATTGAGGGGGAGCAACTTTTTGAAAACCACATTCTTTCCCAAAAATATCTTTAACTAAGTATGAAAATTACTAAACTTGATCGGGAAGGTGATGTCGATATTTTTAGAAAATGTTAATCAATGAATTAAATTCTTCCTCTTGCCTCCATGTGAACAAGCGATTTCAAATATACGATGCACATGTTGAGGGGGAGCTCTTTTTCTGAAATATCAAAAACAATTCAGGTATAAAATGCTTTGATAATATATCACAAGTACCGGATTGATTTTCAAATGGTTTTCAATTGGTTCCAATGGCGTAAGAACAATACCAAAAGACCGACCAAATTTACTTTATGTATGGAGATATAAGGATGGTTAGGTTAGGTATTCGTTCCCACGATCCCTTGAGCGGAGGGATCTACCGAGGACAATCCACTAGATAGTGAAGAGTCCTTAGGTATGATGAAAAAAAGGAGAAAAGTGAGAAATGGGAAGAGTGCGGATGAGAGAGCTAGAACTGGAATAAACCCAACAAGGTTCTAGTAATGAAGTCTCGGTAAATCAAGGGGTTGAAGAATGAAAAGAAATGAATGTGAAAAGGGTGAAAAGAAATAGCCTCCATTAATTCAATCTTAGGGCGTAAACCGGGTTCAATTCATATACTCTTGGGTCGTTACCTAGGTAACACCGTATTGAAGACAAGACGTCATGGACCTAGTGACGCATTGCACTACATCTTCCCAAGCTACTCAAGTTCCTCTTAAAAGGACTTGTTTCATTCTCACGGAGAACCTACATTATCTATCGACTTTCTCTTAGAGATGGTTGATGTTGAAGAAGGAGACCCTCACCCTAGTCTCCGGCATAGGAACCAAATGTGCACTATTGAGTCTAGAGCCACGAGATCATCTAATAAATCTCATTAGGACACAATCAATGAAGACTCACTATTTCACACTATGTGGAAAGTGAGAATATATCTTATGAGTCCTACGCATTATCCTTGTGGTATTGCCAGAACATTTGAGTGATATGCCAACATACTCACAATGAAGATGGAAAGCCCTTCTAGAGCCAACATCAAACAAGCTCTTGGTAGGTGGCATGTGAGATCTATCCAATAGATCAACCATGTGACAACTGAACAGAAACAATAGGGCGATTCAAAATTATGAATCAATCCTAGTTCATGTAATGGATTGATGGATACCTTTGAAAAACCGGTCGTTGTGCTTAAAATTCTTTTCTCTAGCACATCGACTGTGTATTAATATTTCAAAAATAAAAAGGTGTTTATGATTGATAATTGATTTTCCTTAAAACCTTCGTTGTATTGCAAAAACACTTTATATTAAGCAGTACACGATTGTTTTTCAAATCTCTTTCATCAATCGGTGAATCTCAATTCATCGGGTTCACTCACTCCGTGTTGTCTTCTTTGAGATGTTCCGGTTTGAGAACGGCTAGAGCAATTGCGAAACCTGTCAAGGAGATTCTTGAATTATACCGATCACGAGCGGTACTTGTCTTGATCAACGGGAACCGTGGGCGTGTACCTCAATTCAACGAAGTGATCAAAGACACTTTCGTGCGCTTTATTGCTAATCGTTGTATGCGGTACACCCAACATTTGCAACCGATCGAATGGAGAAGTCAATCCATAGCCGCATGCTCACACAACACATTCACTTCTAAAGAAATCATGATAATTGCATCAACGACTCGATATTTTCACTCCATGCTTCGCTATCTTGATGCAAATATCATGAATCAACTAAAGCTTCCGCTACTCGATGAGAAGAAATCGTGATCCGAAATGTGAGCATGTCACCAACGTCACAACTTCACATAATGTCAACACTACAAAGGAAAAGTCGAGATTTATGGTAGTTGGTGATCTCAAAGTTGACTCAAAACTCATTATTACGTGGATCGGTTAAAGACCTCCACTTGGATTAACCAAACATGCAAAACATGAAGAATCAAAGACTACGGGGCTTCAGAGCAAACAACATTAACAAGAATCCAAGAAAAATCTTAATGTAATATTTGTTTGTATTCAATGTAATTTGAGGTGACCTCCCTTAGGGGGAGATTATTAGGATTTAGAAAATCCAGTTGTTAAAGTGTCGGTCACCTCAAGTATATGTAATCGTTAGAAAGCTCGTAGTCGTAGTTACTTAATGTTAGTTAGTATTTAGTTAAGTAACACCGTGGAGGACGGGCGGTCTTTAACCACCGTATGCCCGATCCACACCGTAGGTGGCGTTTTATGTAAGGTACTATAAATACCCTCTACCTCCCAAGGTAGAGGTTGGAGCTCATAATATGATTTTTCTTTCTCTTACTAAGTTCCCAAACCCCTAAACTTTCTCTCTCTAAAACCTTAAAGTGTACGCCCATATTAGCTATGGTTTGATGTGTTTGTGAAATCCAATATGTTTCACTTATCAATCCTCACCATCGACGAACTCATAGGCAATCTAAAGGTCTATGAGTTTTCCTCGCTAAAGATTCCGAAGCCTCAAAAGAAAAGAAAGAAAGCAC
This sequence comes from Chrysanthemum lavandulifolium, assembly GCA_022545495.1. NCBI lineage: Eukaryota > Viridiplantae > Streptophyta > Magnoliopsida > Asterales > Asteraceae > Chrysanthemum > Chrysanthemum lavandulifolium. The sequence goes on along the minus strand of CM040241.1, from coordinate 149,677,841 downwards.
AAATCTCTTGCCTTAAAAACCAAGAAGGTCTCAGCGATGAAGAAAACTCTTCTTGAAGAGTGATGACGAAGAATATGCCACGGTGGTAAGGGATTTCAAGAAGTTCTTTATAAGAAAGGGAAGATATGTCAAGCAACCATATGACGACAAGAAGGGGTTCCGGAAAGGCAAAGACGACAAGAAAGTAAGGGATGAACGCGCATGTTTTAAATGTGGGGACCCAAATCAATTCATTAGTGATTGTCCCAAACGTGACGAACAAAAGGCATTCGTAAGTGCTTCGTGGGGAATGAGTGAGGAGGAGAACGGAGAAATTTGTCTCATGGAAAATGAATCAAAAGCGGTATGTCCCGAATCTCTCTATTATAGTAGCACATCATTAGATGATGAATCATTGCATCGTGAGTATGATAAACTTTGCAAAATTAGTCTAAAAGTAATTAACAATAATAAGATTTTGAAAACCAAAAATGAACGTTTAGAAAAGGAAGTCATTGAGTTAAAAGACAAATTAAAACGTTTAGAAAAGGGGAAGAAAGTAGATGGGGAATGTGAGCTTTTTGTTCAACTTCAAACATTAGTTGATAATCTTGATTCCAAGATTGCTAGAATGAGTACTAATACACTAGATATAATACTAGATAGTGTTAAAACACGAAACAATCAAAAGGGTTTAGGTATTCAAAGAACTTAATGCATCAACTAGCGAGAATAAAGAAACACAATTCGTCAAAGTAATTGAAAAACAAGCTACTATAGTCATGGATCCCATGGATCCCTTGAAAAGGAACCGCCTAGTGTAAAACTAGGGATCCGTGGGTTTGTACCAACAAGCAAGAGAAATAATGTAGCTACTTCATCTAGAACCGACTTTATTATCGTTAACAAGAAGAAACCAACCCATGTTATTGTTAGACAACCACCTCCACTAACACAAAATCAAAGTTTTATGAGAAACAAAGGTCCATCGTTTTCAAAACCAAACACATTTATAAGGAGACATAATAATGTTTATCCAAGAAGTAACCACCATCAAATGAGTTGGAATCCTAATGTACAAAACAGCTTTCCATTTCAAAACTTTATACCATGGAATGCGTTCTCACCTTTTCCATATATGCCTAACATGAATGAAATGTATAACACTAATGGAACCATGAACAAATGGGGACCAAACTTTTGAGTTAATTGTTTTCTTAGGTGTACTGAAAGGTCGACCTAGATCCGGATGAATGGATCAAGGATAGCGGGTGCACGAGGCACATGAGCGGTAACAAAGACTTGTTTTCCACATACGAATCCTTCAATTGAGGGAATGTGGTATTTAGTAATAGCAAGAGCAAAATCATCGGTAAAGGTACAATTTCTCAGAAATCTTTAACCATTAACGATGTGTGTCACGTAGAAAACCTAAACTTCAACCTTCTAAGTATACGAAAAATATGTGATAAAAAGTGCAACGTACTTTTTAGTGAAACCGGTAGTACAATATTGAAAAACGGTATTACTATAGGAAGAGGCATTAGAAAACATGGAGTCTATGTCATTAAAATCGGTAATGAACCTAAAGACAAACTTTGTCTTACTTCTATGGATGATACTTCGACCTTATGGCATCGGAGATTGGATCATGCCAATATGCGACTTCTTCAATCGCTATCATCTAAAGAACTAGTAAGATATCTACCAAAATTAAAATACGAACATCATTTTTGTGATGCTTGTAACGTAGGAAAGCAAGTCCATGCTAGTCACAAAGCTAAAATATGGTCTCTACTACTAAGTGTCTAGAACTACTTCACATGGATTTATTTGGTCCATCCGTTATTCAAAGCTATGGAGGTGACTACTATACTTTGGTTATAGTGGATGATTACTCTAGGTACACATGGACTAAATTTTTAAAGAATAAAACTGAAACATTCGATTAATTTAAAATATTAAGTAAGAATATCCAAAGACAATTAGGAAGTCCTAGAGTGTCTATTAGAACGGATAATGGTAGGAAATTTGATAACTAAGCGCAATTTGAAGATTTTGTGATGCTAATGGTATTACTCACAATTTCTCGGCTCCAGCGCACTCCACAATCAAATGGGGTAGTTCAAAGGAAAATAGAGCCCTACAAGAAATGAGTCGCACCATGATTAATGAGCAATCTATTCCTCAAAATTTTGGTGCAATGTCATTGATACATCAACCTACATACTTAACCGAGTTTTAATTAAACCATTCTTAGGTAAAACTCCATACGAGTTACTTCGAGGCAAAAAGCCTACGTTAGAACATCTTAGAGTCTTTGATAGCAAATGTTTCTTACTTAACACTAAAGATTACTTAACTAAATTTAATCCTAAATCAACTGAAGGTATCTTCTTAGGTTACTCTCCTAATAGTAAAGCTTATGTTATATTAAATAAAGAAACAATGAAGGTTGAAAAGTCATTAAACTTAAAATTTGATGAAAGTCCGCCTAAACCTACCCAACCTCTTGTCGATGACGAGATAATCGAAAGTGAAGCCATAGAAATCAAGGAAAATATAAACAAAGAATATGAACCATTAAACAATGAAATCATCAATATTAAAGAGTCTAAAGATCATACCGTAGATAAGGTCATAGGAAAGTTAAATGAAAGAACCTTAAGATCTCAAGTCCAAAACCAAAGTAGTTTATTTTTTTGTCTCAACCATAGAACCTAAAAATACGCAAGAAGCCATAAAAGATGAAAGTTGGGTAATGGCTATGCAAGAAGAGTTAAATCAATTTGTTTCTAACGATGTTTGGAAACTTGTCCCTCCACCTAATAACCAAACCATAATCGGAACTAAATGGGTATATAAAAACAAGTTAGATGCAAACAGTGTAGTGTCTAGAAACAAAGCTAGACTCGTTGCCCAAGGGTATAATCAACAAGAAGGCATAGACTTTGATGAGACCTATGCTCCCATGGCTAGATTAGAGTCTATAAGAATACTTCTTGCTTATGCTTGTGCTAATGATCTTAAGCTTTTTCAAATGGATGTTAAAAGTGCTTTTTTAAATGGCTGTATTAATGAAGAAGTCTATGTAGCTCAACCTCCGGGCTTTATCGATTTCGAAAACCCTAAACACGTGTATAAACTAAAGAAAGATCTTTACGGTCTTAAACAAGCCCCAAGAGCTCAGTATGATAAACTCAAATCATTTTTAATCAAAAACGGCTACACCATGGGGTTAGTTGATAATACACTTTTCACTAAGAAAAAGGAATCTCATATAATTATTGTTCAAATATACGTGGACGATATTATATTCGGATTGACTTGTCAAGACATGTGTGATGATTTCTCAAAATCATGCATGATGAGTTTGAAATGAGTATGATGGGAGAACTAAGTTTCTTTCTTGTTCTACAAATCAAACAACTAGAAGATGGTATCTTCTTTAATCAATCCAAATACATAAAATAAATGATAAAGAAATTTGGTTTAATAGAGTCAAAACCCATAAGAACATCAATGTTATCCGATACTAAACTCACAAAATATGAAGACGGTGAATCCGTTGATAACACAAATACCGTGGCATGATTGGTAGTCTTCTATCTTATGGCTAGTCGGCCGGATATCATGTTTAGTGTTTGTCTATGTGCTAGGTTTCAAGAAGCTCATAAAACATCACATCTAGAAGTCACAAAAGAATATTTAGATACATTAAGGTGCGACTCAATTGGGATTATGGTATCCTAAGGAACGGGGTAGAAACTATTGTATATGGATTACGACCATGCGGTGATTATGTTGACCGAAAGAGTACAAGTGGTGTATGTACTTTTATGGTATGTTGTTTAACATCTTGGTTCTCGAAGAAGCAAACGGCATTGGCCATATCAACAACTGAAGCCGAATATGTCTCCGCCGACAAAGCATGCAAACAAGCACTATGGATGAAACAAGCGTTAGTTGACTAAGACATTCATCTAAGTGACATAGCCATTTTATGCGACAACAAAGGTGCTATTGACTTAAGTAAGAATCCGGTGTTGCACTCTCGCACCAAGCATATAGAGATCCGTCATCACTTCTTAAGAGACAATGTTCAAAAGGGGATTATTTCTATTGAGAAGGTATATTGTCTTTCAAAACTCAAGGTATATTGTCTTTCACCCTTTCAAAACTAACGATAATTGTTTTTCAAGAAACTTTTGAAATGCTTTTAAAAGGATACTTCTCCCGTATCATTTTCTTAACGCTATTCTCACGTCTAGGACAAACCCTTTCATTATTAATACAAAGTAAAACCCATTTTCATTGCATCTCATGTCTTTTGAATGCTAAAGGAACACATAACTAATATGTGTTTTGGGTACATTCATTTAAGCAACAATGAATTAAGGAGCACTCGGGTTATCTCACATAATAATATGCTTTTTCACTTCTTAGTTTATTTTCCTTCTTTTTAGGAGTCGAGATAATCACAACTCCAAATGGTTTGCATATAGGCACACTAGGCACCAATGTTTCCAAAAGGAAAATTTGAGTGCCTAAGTCACCGATACCACGGATCCCATTTTACCGGGCGATTCCCTAAAGGAACGGATCCATGGGAACTGTGAGACAAAAGCTAAATTTCTCTTCTATTTTTCTCACTTTGTCTATAAACCTTCATATTTTCATCATTTTAGCTTTTTCACTAATGATTATGTTACTTAATGCTTGTGTTCTCATGATCACAGGCCTTAAATTCATATCTAATCATTAGATTTTAGTCCACAATTTGGGTCTAGCATTCATTACAATGCACTATTTTCTCTATAAATAAAGTTCTCAAAATGCTTGCATATCCATCACTCTCAACCTCACAAACAATCATCATCATGTCATCCAAAAGATCTTCCAACATTGAAGAATCACCTAGTGCAAACAATCTTCTTCAAGAAATCCAAAACTTTATCCTACCACCTTCCGTAGTGCCACCACCCAAATCTAGAAAAACCGCACGGATTAGCATCCGACCTTGTTGTTAAGCCAAACCATTGTCAAGAAGTTCATCGCCAACTACTCATTCACCACCAAATGATTCCATAGTAGCACCTCCGTCATCTCCAACAAGCACATCACCACCATCACCTATCATGTCTCCACCTAAGATCACCCTATCGAACTCCTTAAAACTCCGAAAACAATCCCACTACCCGTGTCTAGTCCACCACCTACATCATTTCAACAAACTTCCAACCCAAAAGAACTAGTCTTTTTAACACCACCAACATCTCCAAACATACATTACAAAGATCTTGCAACTTCACCACCTTTAGCTCCCATTATCTTACAACAACATCTAGGTTCTTATATTCCACCACTCACCAACATAATGGACTTTGATCCATATTTTCCAACTTTTCCACCACATATTCCGCCATCCACAAATCAAACTTACACGAAACCATCCACACACAATACCCACATCATTTACATTGTGAACATTGCCAATCCACTAGGAACTTGCAATGGAAACAAGGGACGAGATGCGATTCATACTTAACCACATCCTTGATCGTGTCAACATCATCACTCACCAAAACTTACATAATTAATCGCTAATACAAATAAGCCGTAAAATATTTATTTATATTTTACGATCTTCTAATGTTTTGTCGATAACAAGCGTAAAATTATTTTAACAAAAAAAAATAAAATACGTAAATGGTTTGAGCCAATAACTTACTAACACACTTACGTTTTCATATAAAATACTAAACAAGTACAGTAAAAACTCTATAAATTAATGGTGTTGGGACCGGTATATTTTATTAATTTAGCGAGATATTATTTTATCGATAAATTAATAAATTATTAATTTAAAAGAATTGAAGAAATTGTGGCGGATACCATTCAAAATCCGGTCGATGATGAAGTTGAGGATGAATCAATAGTTTTGGATCCAGTCACTCAAAGAGAAGCATTACAAGCGGCAACAACTCTTCACCACTTTTTGTTGCAATACGAGAAGATAACGCCCCAACTCTTGAGTGCAATAGGGAGATTTAAAGATGAAATCAATATAATTTTGAAGTTCAACAAAAAACAAGTGACTATAGATTCATTTTTTTTCTAATAAATCTTAGAATTTTGAAGTGTATCACACATATATAATATATATATTATGGAATTTTTTAGTGATTATTAATTTATAGTTTCGTTGGGACTAATATATATACACCGGGTTTCAAAAATTATTATCTTATTATTTTATCGATTGGGGTTCGATTTGCAATTGTCCCAAGTTGGGACCGGACAAATTATTAAATTTATTGAGTTTATTAATTTATCAGTATTAATTTATAGGGTTTTCTTGTAATAGTATTTTCATGTTATAGTAATGCATATGTATAACAACTAGTGTTTACATATTGGGTAGATATATATATATACTTAGTATGTATTATAATAGGTAATAGAATGGGTAGAAGTTTAAGTATTTAACTCATTGACTTAATACATTGAATTTAGTTGGGTAAAACCCAAAGTCCATGACCCATACCCATGGAGCATAATCCATAACCCATGACCCATTGCATGACATCATGCATAAGTCATAATGGGTATTATCCATGACCCATGGAGCTAACCCATAACCGATTGACTAGATGCATTGCATCTTCTGGATACATTGTATCTACTTGAATAACCATGGTCTAAAGTCTAGAACCCATGACCCATAACCCATGACCCATGACCCATAACCCATGGGTGTTAGGAATTAGAAATTCCATAGTGAAGTGTCGGTCACCCCAACTATTATCTAGCATAAGTTAGCTCGTAGACATATCGTTATTTACATGTTTGTTAGTTAGTGATTAGCCTAGTTTAGCGTAGTGTAACATCGTGGAGGAAGGACGGGTCTTTACCCACTGTATACCTGATCCACAGGCCGTCAGGAGGTCGTTTAGTCTGTAACTATAAATACCCTTCCCACTAAGGGAAGGGTGGTGCTTTTCAATCTAACCTTTCATTTTTGTTAATCTTTCTCTCACTAGAAACACCCTCTCTACTCTCTTCATCTCTCTAACATGGCTCACTTGTTTAATCATCTACCTAGACCACCCGAATCATCTAAACAACATAATATTTACGATCCTACAAATGGTATCAGAGCCTAAGTTGTGTTGTTTCGATGATTTACATGGTTTCTTGATGGGGTTTGTGCTGTTTTGAGTGGGGTTGGATGTAGCATTGATGTGGGTTTGTTTAATACGATTTGGATCATGTTTTACAAAATCTGTTTTCATTGAGTTTTGAATCCGCGTATAAACTGTTCATGTTGGTATTGGGCTTACTTTTGAGATGGTCTAAAATGTTTCTTTTTGCAAGTTCTATTACTGGTTTAAATCAGATTTGTTATAATGTTTTCTCTAACCGGTTTTTAATTATGTAACTAAAACTGGTTTTAATTTTTAATAATCTCATGATTCAAAACTGGTTACTAGTCTTTTAAATGGTTTCTTAGCAAATCTGATTCTGTTTGAATACATGTTCTTCTAAGCGAGTTGTCAATGTTATGTCCATATTCGTTTTTTTTCTATGCGACTTGTCAATTCCTGTCCAGATTCAATGTCTATGAAGCGAGTTGTGGTTTTTGACTTTTGAGTCAAAAATATTTAAAGCGACTTGGGTCTAAAAGTGGTTTGTCATGATATGGTTAAAATGCGACTTGACTCAACATCATCTAAGCAATTTGTAATTTTTGAAGGTCAAAAGCGAGTTGTGTTGTATATGCGAGTTGACTTTTTAGTTAACTCAAGTCAAACTTGTGTCAATAACCTGATGCGAGTTGTGTTGTGAACAAAAAAGATGCAGTTTGTAAAGGGTTACTGAGCATGCGAGTTGTCAATTATGGGAGCATGAGGTTTGATTTGAACACTTAAACCATACATCAAAATTATTAACATTATAACTACAACCTCATCGAGATCTAGCGACCATACAAATGAAAAGCATTCTCATATTATCTCAAACACATCACAAACCTATCTAATCGAAACTATAACTTTCATTGGATACCATATACAACATCGGACTCAAGAAAAATCATCCATCGATCACGACTCATTCATCATACATAATATTATCCGATCTCGACTTCATATTTGTGTGTGGTTATCAAACACATAGATTCTTTAAGATCTATACACAAAAGAATAAACATCATTGATCTAAAAGTCTGTGATAATTTTCGAAGAATAAAGAAGTGATTTTAACTACTATGTCAAATCCTTTCTTTATTTTGACTTTAATGAAACTGACCTCAGACAACCTCTTTTCGTTTAAATGCTTTATCACATCAAGACTCGTGGTCTATTAACGAAAAAGAAAATTTAATGATCTCAACCTCTTATTTCGTGGTTCCCAAAGGTGAAACTATCAAGACTTCCGAGAGTCCTTATTCACGAAATAATCACACATCATAGATAAAATTGTTTGTGACAATTTTCGAATTTAAAAATGAATTTAACAACTTTGTTAATTCATTTTATTGATTCGTTTAATATTCAAAAGCAAGATGAACCGAAAGTAACCTACCTTGAACCTTGGTTTTTATGGCTGTCTCTTATCCTTCATGCCATCCCTATGACACTGGTGACTAACTCAATCCATCCCTGTGGAGAGTGAATGGTGCATATGATTTCAAGATGTTATGATTCTTTTAGAATATGAAGAAGAGATGTGTACAGGTTGCTTTTGTTCGGATATATGAGAATGGAATGGGGGCAGATGAGTTTTGGTTAGGGTTATGAGTAGCAGATTCTTTTTGGACAAGTGAGGAGGGGGCGGAGAGTTTACTGAGTGATATTAGGCTTAGGGTTTGTAAATGAAGCGTGTGTTTATGGCATCACTTATATAACCTGTATGATTGGGATCAGGTTTTTAGACTTCGGCTCGAATTTTATTGGAACCGATTAAGGCTGAATTGGACTGGGCTTTGTAAAAGGTTATATGGGTTGTGCTTGGTAGAAAGTGGGCCTCTTGGTTTTATTTGATTAGTAACAATGTGAATGTGCCTCATATTGTGCTAAATCGCATTTTTGATCACATGGCTTATATCACGAGGGCCTCAATGAGAATATGCCCATGTGATGGTTTCAAGGTATTTGTATGTCATGTGATTCGGATATTCTTGGCTTATGGTGATGGTATATTTGGTTTGAGTTGCGGTGTGTTATTCTTGATGAGAGTTGGCTAATGGGCGTTAAAACCGGATGCACTATACTAATTACTACCATGATAAGTAAGAATGTTATGTCGAATTTTGTTGGACTCAATGTAATGTGAACTTAAATTGGACCGATATTAGGGTTGGATCGGGTTTAATAATGAGCTTTCTCCTCCGAATCTGGATATTAAGTCATGGGTGACCATGGAATGGTTTCGATATGGGCTTAAGATTGGATCCGGTGTAAGATTTGATAATGTGATTTGTTGTGTTATGAGTGTTGATGAAGAAATTTGTCGATGAGATTTGGTGTGATATGTGAGCTTCGTTGTGGTATGAGATTGGTAACTTGGTTTACACATTTTCACGGAGAATATTAGGTCACGGCTTGAATTGTTTATTGAAGAAAGTTGACTACATGGTTGTTTGCACGGTATCAATTATTTGAATTTGAAGTGAGGTTTTCCGGACGCATTCACTTATCTCTTCTTCTTTCTTTCTACCCTTTCGCGAAGATGACGTGTTTGAGCATTTACCGAGTATGATAAAGACTTGGCTATTTAGTTACGCTTGTGATTCATTCTCACTTAACCCACAACGTAACTATCACTTCGGTGTCTCACGCAGTTGAGGATACGTCAAGAGGTTTTGTACATTGGGTACACCGTTTCTTTTCACGTGGATTGTGCAGGTTTAAGTAATAAATCTAGGAAATTCTACTTCTTGATCAAGTTTGGTATATCGGGTTTACTTCACCAGGTGGTCACAGCATTAGCCGATAGATTATGTGGAAGATGTGTATACCAAAGTGCTTATTGGATGAGATGTGATCAGCAATTCTCATGTAATATTCTTCGATGTACAATGTCAATGATACTTCACTGTCTAAGCAAAATTTGTCTAAAATCTTCAGTGTTAACCATGACTCTTCAAGATGTTTGCTTATGACAAGAACTTCTCGTGCTAATGGTCGTACACGTCATGATGCTTCTGAAAGTTCGAAACCATCATGGCGAGAAACGTGTACCTTGGTTTACGGACAACCTCCAGGGGGAAGTAGTTTATACTACTTGACTTAGTATGGTTTGTGAAGTTGTCTACATATGGGTAAAGAATTGTTGATGATAGTGTTGATGTTGGATAATGAACCGCTTATGAACCGCGCATGTTCCCTAAAGCGATATTCACCGAAACCAAAGTTATCATGACACATTCAAGTTGACATTGTTTACGGTTTTGTCTTGATTTTGTAAAATCCCGAAAGAATCTATTTCTCGGTTTAAATCATAGACTTGTAAAATCCGTGACAATGGAAACATCCTTGTAATTGTAAAGTGCATTTACGGATCTATCTTATGGTTTATTATTGGTTTTGTAAAATCCTGCGAAAGAAACTATTTCTCGGTTTAAAACATAGATATGTAAAATCCGTAATGATGGAACCATCCGGAGAAAGGAAAGTGTATTTGGATCTTATCTCGATCTCGGTGCTACGGTTTCGCTTCAAAGAAGGGATAAAGGGTGTACTTCATGAATTGGGTGTTTGTTTGGATTGTCTTCATGGCGGGTTGGTTATTACATGGTTTTACGGGTTATGTGCTTTTAACCATGGTCGGATAAAACCATTATCATAAGTTCACTTAAAATGTCAAAGGAGGCTAGATTTGAGCTTTTAACCGAAGATGTGACAACAGTTAATTCACTATTATTTATTTGAGGTTGAAGTGAAATATCACGGCAAGTGTACTTAGTATCCGAAGGTATCGGGATGGTTGGATGAAGATTCTTCAAGATCCTTGTTCGAGCTTATTATCAAAAATGAAGACTTGGAAATCTAGTTATTGTTGGGTGACTTTTTCCTTTTCTTTTACCACTTGAGGGAATTGGGCTCTTATCACCACAAAATAACTATCACTTTAAGGAGTTACGTTGTAGTGCTCAGTGTCACATTCAATTGTGGATTTTCAAGAGGTGATGTACGTCTTATACTTGATGGTTGGTTGGATGAAGAGTATAGAGTACTTAGAGATTCAATGGAGGATGAAGTCTCGGCACCGCTCTTTGTTACATATGTGCAAGTTAGGTCACGAGTTCGGGTTAGGTTACTTGAGGTCAAATTCATCATATTGGGTTTTCTCCATCACCGTCACAACAAGAGCCTCTTGAATGATAATGGGTTGATTACAAGTTTGCCAAGAGTAGTTGAAAAGAGAGATTATATGATGTTTGAACACAATAGTTCAAGCCTCGTACTCTAAAGAAAAGAAAAGTGTGCGTCTCGATGCGCTTTATCTTGAAAGAAGAGAAATCTTCTTATGACGTTTGAACACATCGATTCAAGCCTCGTTTTCTAAAGAAAAGAAAAGTGTACGTTTGATTAGCGCTTTATCTTCGAAGAATAGAAATATTCTTAATATGACCATTCTCAATCACCGGTAGTCCGGTTCACTTGATAAATTAACGCGCATGGAAACTCAAGGTTTTACTCATCAAGGCATTGGGTCACTAGTTTTACAACACAAGTTATAGAAAAGAGATGAAGGCGGATGAACAAGCTACACACACAAACACACGTTAACAATAATACGGTTTAAGAAAGAGTGTATGTGAAGAGAATAACTTGAACAACCAACCTCAAATGAGGGGTTTACAAAATATTTATAGGAGGGAAGCTAGGGCAACACTCTAGTTCCTTCCTTTCTTATGTGGGCTTGGGCCTAAGCTTATGGGCCTTCTACATAAGCTTGACCTTAAACAAACATAAAGGCCATAATAAAGCTACCTATTACATATGAAAATAAATACTTGAAATACGCTTAGAGTGATTCCAACAATCTCCCTTCAAGTATATATGAATGTAAAATGTGGCGTTGATGTAATAGTAGCTCGGCGATCTTCGACATTCTTCTTTCTTGTTAGAGGAATTGCCTTGATTCGAACAATCTCCCGGTGTAGAGATAGTTATCTTTGAAACGCTTATGCTTCGACGTCATCTTTAACTTTGTTCTTTGATCATTGTTCTTTGTGGTGAAAGTGATAGTACGTTGAAATCAATCTTGATGAAGTTACGTAAGTCGTTGACTTTGTAGATTCTTTGATTGATGAAGAATCATTAAATTTGTTGTGTTGCATTGAATAGAACTTCCATTAGTGATGATGTTGGCGTGAGCATGAGAAGAATCAAGACGATCATCCCGCTCGAGCTTCCATAAGAAGAAAACATTTCAAGCGGTTAGTAATAAGCGGGTTCCGCTCTTACAAGTTTGAACTTCGAGAGTTATATGACATAGTGTGAAAACACAACTCTAATTCTTACAAAGGCCATTCCTGAGCTGAGTCCCACAAGTGAGATAATGCGATGTCCAGAAATACATCTCTGATTCGAGATGAGTCATCGAGGTACACCAAAGCATCACCTCACGATCGTAGACTGTTTGAGACACACTCCGCGTAATCTCGGGGAGTTACCGAAATGATCACTTTGTCGGGGTTGTTTGATGTTGACCTGGCGGGAGTTTCCATTCAATCGAGGATCACGAGATGTGAACCTCTCATAAATGTTCTCGACATATTGCTAAGATCAGTAAGGACTCGATATGAACCACCGATAATCTTGTTTGTTGATCATCAAGTGATTAAATGTCAAGTGTTCCTAAGAGATCTTTTGATGAATCTCGCTGGCTCTAGACTCAATAGTGCTTTTGGTTTTCCTTAGCGGAGACTAGGAGAGGGTCTCTTCAATACCAGCGATCTCTCAAGAGAAAGCCAATAGTTTACGTAGGGTTCCAATGAGAATGAAACAAGCTTGTTGAGAAAAACTTGAGTGGCTAAGAAGGTTTAGTGCATACGTCCACTGGGTCCATGACGACTTTTAATCTTCAATACCGGTGTCACTAAGTGACAACCGTAGTATATGAATTGAACCCGGTGTCTTCCCTGTTGAATAATGGAGGGTTTTTTCTCACCCTTTAATTTACATTTATTTTTATTCTTCAACTCCTTCTTTCTCCGATTCTCATTTTCTCCTTTACAATCATTCCTAAGGACTTCTAACACTAACTAATGGTAGTGTCCTTGGGTAGATCCCTCCAACTCTGGCGGATCATAGGGACGGTTATTCCTAACCTTAGTCACCTTATAACTCCATGACTAACCTATGTTTGCCATTAAAACCATCATATGAAAATATCTCTCAAAGGGTTTGTAAATGAAAACATGTTTGAACCTTTGTGAGAGATAAGGTTTTGCATAAATACTCCCCTCCACATGTGCTTAAGAGTGTTAATGGTTTAAATGCAGCAATGAGGAAAGAGCGACTTTTGAATTGATCCACTGAAGATAGACAATCCCCATGAGACACGGTTCGTTTCATAGTTAAAGAGTTACATTGTCGCTTTTAGGTGACAACTAGCTCTAATAACTACCTTGAAGGTGTAGACAAACCTCGAAAGGTTGTCATACACAATCGAGTTCATGTCTATCAAGAGTTTCTCGAATGGTACTTTCTACTTGGACAAGTCCTTTGCGAGACACGTTTACATTACTAGCGAACTAGCTTGAAATTATTACCCGTCTGGGACAAGTCTTTCGAGTTACTAACGCTTTAGTCACCGTCAATTCGTTGGTTAAGTCTCGAGGTACATGATTCATTTGCATTTTACAACATATTTCTTATCACACAAATTTTCTCCCCTCAAAATGGCATAAAGAATGTTATTTTGAGCGGTTGACAATAAATATGACCATTTCGAGGTGTTGCGGGAAGAGTGACCACCGTGAACAATTTGTGAACAAAGTTTTAATTCAAATACTCCCCCTCAACTAGTGATATAAGCTGTTGAGGTTTTGAAAATCATATGGGAAGTACTTGTCTTTTTAGCAAAACCTTGAAAAATGAAAGGTTTGATAGGTTTTACTAAAAATAAGAAGCTTTCGCTCCTTTTATAAGGATTGTGGCAATGAGGGCGTACCACGTGGTCCTTTCTTGACAATTCACGGGTTTGTATAATCGCTATGTGTGCACAAGCCATCGACATATATAATCAATCATCCAAAATTATATGAAAGAACCAATTCAAGGAGTACCAGAGTCCAAAGATTTTTCCAGAGTGCAAGCGAGGTGTTGAAAGCGGTAATGTTCATCTTGGGTCGACCACCAACAAAGCTCTCGTAAATGCAAAACGGATCCGCCCGAACAACCTTTCATCAATCATTATGATGATCCTTCTCACATCCCTTACGCCCTTAGAGTTCCATTGCTTTGGGTTCCCAATCTTTTCATGTATATCCTTCACCGATAAGCCAATCCATCCCACTGCCTTCAAAGTGTGATCCCCAATTTGTGAAGATCGTCGCGCGCGATAAAGCGGTTTCGTTGAAGTTCGCCGCGATGCTTGACTCGAAAGGTTTCTTTGATGGCGTAAGTTGTGTATGGCGGTTGATGTCGGGAAGATCAAGCGTGGTGGAGTGAAGTTTACACGTTTACGATGAGATTCAACTACAAGGTGAAGATCTTCAACACGTTCTTTGATGACTATGCGTACCGATGAAGATGAGCGGTGACTTGATGAATTCACGTTGTACATCGGTTGAAATTGTCTCATGCGACCTTGAACTTTGGCAAGCTACATGTCTTCAATATCGTTGATGTTCAAATTCTCAAAGTCGACGAGGAGAATGCATAGTCCCTTTCGTCTTGTCTTTTGACCACAATCTTCTTGAGAAAAGTGTAGTCCCATTTGGTTGATAGACCAACATGTTGGATGGCCATGATACTTTTAGTACTGAACACTTTGCGCATGTTGAGACTTACGGACCAAGTAGCACGTAGTAGATTCTTGAGCGTTCGGTAATGGTGAATCCCATACATTGCATCTTGGTCATATGCTTTTACTCACTGTCCGGAGAACATGTGGATATACGTTCCTCGATGGCTATACAATCGTAGTATATTGCGAGAGGAATGGAAGTGTCGGGAGATGTAGCATATTTCCTTGAACCATCGCCACCGTGTTGAAGAAAATCTAAGTCTTTGTTGAAGAAATGTGCGAAAGGAATCCTAGGTGATCGGGTTGGCCAATGGTAGGTAGAGGTCGAGACCGATCGGTGTAATATGGAGGATTGTCCCGTTTGGTGAAGTCAATGTTTGCTACAGGTTGAGCCAATCCATGTTATTAGACATGGCTCGAGCAATGTTGTCAAGGTGATATTCAACCTCGATTGCACTTTCGAGCTGTTTTTCAAAAGTAGGAATGCATCATTCTTGATCTTGCTTCAACTCGGTTCGTCATCTTCTTGGCGCGGAACCTTTCTTGCAAAATCTTTGCATGCTCCAGGTATTACAGTCTACCAATTCTTGACCTTCTTAGGGGTAGGGAGTGTTGTTAACAAGTGTAGCAAACCATTCAAATTCTTCATTTTTGTCGTCATCTAGCCATGATACGGCGTCGGTATCAAGCGTCTTCTTCTTCTTTTGAAGGCTTAGATGATGATGTCGGTTTCTCATCCTTGTTTGGGAGAGTGGGTTGTTGTTGGGGCTCAAGGACATCTTCATAGTCACCACCCGTATACTCAAAGTAATCACACATTTTTGAGTGCAGGGTGGTAACTCGGGAATCGATCTGAGGTTTATCGATTCAAGAAGGCCAAAGGTGGATGAGACTTTGTTGAGAAGAAGTCCATTGTGGAGGAGGTGGCATCGAAGAAGATTTACGGAGCTGCCCGGCGTTTGGTGCGGAGTCTTTATCCTTATCATCGTCCATCTCTTGGCGTTTTGGGTTGATCGGTGACTCCTTGCATGATGATGCGAGTTGAAAATCAAGTAGACCTTGAAAAATTTAGTTTCATCGAAGTAAGCGTTCGGATCGCTTTGACATTTGCATCACTCGTTTAGCGATTAACTTTCGGGTTCGAGAGATCGGCTT
>CM040241.1:149599496-149661622 GCA_022545495.1 Chrysanthemum lavandulifolium | reverse complement strand
GGGACGGACCCACGATTAGACTCGGTGAGAGTAAGTATGCATTCTTGAGAGGAAAGTAATAGTATGTGTGTAATTATGAGAGAAAGTTGTTCCACCTTATGGGGATTAGAGCCCTTTTATAGGCGAGGTTTGCGGCTGGGGCTCCTCGGATTATCGCATATAGTGGTTAGTTGGGAGTTGGACCACTTGGCGGACAAGGGTTCGCGTTATTCACGAATGCGGACGCAAGAGGCCTAACGGTTGGGAGTTCAACCTGTTAGGCATCTTGTGCGCATTCCAAGGCCTAGGCCGTAGCCAACTTAGTCATTGGGCTTACTGTTGGCCCGAGTGCATGGTTATTAGACTGAGCCCAGGATTTGCGGTCATTGGACCTGAGCCTAGAGTGGACGTGGAGTATGTTTTAGGCTTAGTGGGCCTGTTGTACATACTATACGTCATCATTACCCAATCGTTCAGTGTATTTTGGTCTTTTTTTCTTTTTGGGTTAAAAAGTAATATGTCATAAGGCGACTGGTCTAGTTTCGTAATTTTCCACTTTTTTTACTACTTCTTAAACTAACTTTACAAAAACTGACCACTTTTAAATTTTGCTCTACATTTTGTTGTTGTAACGCAGTGTTACGAAACTTACTATGAAAAGTCAGGCTTAAACATTTTATAGTTATCTACTTATCTTTGTTCCAAATGGGACATGTTATTTGACCCTCTTATAGAGGGGTTTTATGGATTTATGCGGTGTGCATCATGGTTTGAACATTTTCATTCAAAACTTCTCCTATCATTACATCATAAAAGTGGTCGTGAATATCATAACCCTTGTTAAATTTGTTAACGTAAGTCGTGATGATTGTCTTTTTCTTCTCGAATATCGGAAACTTCAACGAGCAAAACTTAACCACTAAAAACAAGATTGTAAATTTATTCAATTCATATTTGTATATGTTAGATATTTATCACGAAGATAATCTGTTATTAGAATAATATTACTAATTTTTGTGTAACTTTTTATGTATATATAGATATAGAGTAAGTTGACACTAAAAATTAGCTTTTTAAATTATAATTACGCACTTATATATTTAATAGATCATGCGACAGTAAAAGTATAGCGATTTTATTCTAACAAAATTACTTACTTTTTAAGTTTGAACAAAGTGTGTGTTATCTTTACATGTAGTATAAATATTCTTACTCAAATTAATATCCAACAAAAAGACCGTTATAAAAATATCCTTCCGTCCCATTTTATATGTTCATATTTGCAAAGCAAAAGTTTTTCTCGTAAATCAGTGTCTAAAAGCCTTTTTCAGACTATTTTTTTCGCTTTTATAATACTACTTAAAAATATATCAACGAAAATAAATTTAAAACACAAATTAATTTATATATTTCAGATCAAGATTATATAACACTAAACGAATAATTAAAAGCCAAACCTCGAAAAAGACTTGACTTTTAAATACTGACTTATAATACTGACTTATATATCCCACAAAAAGGTTTAAGAGGTAAACATGTCAATATTTAAGAAAGAGAACGACAATAGATTCATAAATCTGATCATATGACACTTGACGCACAAACAGCTTTATAATTACAAAACAACTATTTAACGATATTTTAAAGATCTCAATTAAATACGAGACAGACAAAACATCTCTTATAAGAAATGGTCTAAGTGATTACCCTATAGTCCACAACCACAATAAACAACCTGCTCATTTACAGAACTTCGCTGAAGGTAGATTGCTTGGTTAGACAGCATAAAATGAATATGTGAAACTAAACTATAAATGGTTTTCGATAGAAATAAGAACAATATATTGTAGTATAAAAGTTGTTGTCACATTAATTTGGGACCAAATATATACGTATGGGACCCTACAAAATTAAAATAATGAATGACGATCGAATCATACGAAGATTTAATTCAACAAAGGTGAAAATGATAGATCAAGGACCATAAAGAATATGGATCCGATATGTATAGACTTTTTAACCATGATATTGACTATTTAAGTTTAACAAAACTTTATCTCATGAGAGGCAAAGAGAGCGTCAAGTAGCCAAGATGAATGATATCAACCACTGTGCTACCTGTGAATTACGAAGCCTCAAATGTAGAATCCAGCAATAAGGGCTGAGGTGTGAAGCCCTTTTTCCATATATGTGAGGATTACACGTCAGATTCACGTTGGTTTTATCATTGTTTGCTAGAAATATTAGGCTTTGAGCAATGGTCGGTTGGTATACCTTTGGTCGATCGAGTAAATGGTCGGTCGCACCATTGTGGGAGCAAGGTCGTGGTCGCTTCGAGTGGAAGAAAAGGCGAACTAGTTCGTTACTTCTCACCGAAGTTTAAAACTCACAAAATCAAGGTGTTGGACTGCTTGGGATAAAATTAATAATAGACTAAATGCACCGTTGGTCCCTAAACTCAGAGAATGAGGATCGGATGATCTAAACCCAGATATTCATCGTCGTGTCCCTATTTCGCTGCCACCGCACAAGTCCTTCGACCATTTGGTTGTTAGTCAAGGACATCTCCGCTGCTACATTTGTTTTTAGTCCAAGGGTAATTTTAACATTTCCATATTTCAATTAAAAATTTTTAATTATTAAAACAAGTAATGTAACCTCTTCCCGCCTCTAATAAACACATAGTCTCTATTATCAATCGTCCTGTAACTTTCGTTAAGAATTATCGTAATTCACAAACCCTAATCAGATGTCACAAAACCCCTGCTTATCGATCATAAACCCAAACATGGAGTTTAACCTTATGGAAAGTAAGAGGACAACAAAGTTATCCATTGATGATACCGCCCCATACGAATTCGCCAAGCAAGTAAATACCATCAGTTATTTTTTGTTGATTGCTACTATCGGAATTTGTAATTGTGGTATTTATTGTTTCCCAATTAAGTTTATAGAATGCTTCAAACATATATTGACATGTTTTCGTGGTAGATCTAAATGTTTAGTATGAGGGTTCATCACAAATTGTCTTTTAAGGCTGGCTCGGTAGAATATACGGAGGTATGGAAAGTTTAGTTGATTCTATTGATGTTGATAGGGTGTCGGGCCAAGAGTCGATGCGCTTATGTATGAATCAATATGAGTTCGGCTCAAAAATTACTATTACTTTGTTAAGCCCGGTAGTAATTTAGATGATGGTTCAGATATTTTGCGAGAGTGCTAATTTAGAAATATTGAAAGATCTTGTTGATGACCATAAGATGATGAGGTTTATGTTGAAAATGGTAAGACAAAGATCGACGCTGATCAAATGTCACCAAAGTCTATTAGGACGCTTATCATTTATGCGGATGCAACAAAGAAAAAGGCACTTTTGCTATTGTTCCATATTGCTCAAAGAAATTGTTCTTAGAAACATTGTTAATAAGTCCGTGGTAGAGGACTTATGAGGTTACGATCAACCTCGAAGTCAATAATTTGTACAATCTAGTCGATGCCGTAAACACAACCCTTGTTTCCATCGTAGAGGTCTCATTATAATCAAGATGTTGCAGTGATGTCAACAGCATATAGATAAACATATTGAGCATATCCAAATAGATAGTCCTCGAAGAGGTATCTCAAATGATCAAGAGTTTGGTCATCATGAGGAGGAAACATGTAATCTCGTGGATCATATCCAAAAGGTAAAATGCAAGGTGTTAGTGAAATCGATGAAGTCAGAAGGATGACAATGTGAGTGAGACAAACACTTATATGAGTGATTTATGATGATATTGAGAACAATGGTGATGGAAACACAGCTTGTCGATGAGGCTAATACTTTTGAGAGCCCGATTTTGATGTTAACTGCTCAAAGTGACCGAGACTACGATTTACCATCTATAGGTACCACCACCACTACCACATGATTTTTTTAAGAAAATGAGTCGATTTGTTAGATGATAAAGAGTTTGCAAGTGGTTCTCGAGAACGAGGACGTAGTATGTTATTAGAGGAACAAATCGAGGGCATACAAGAAACAAAAGTTATGAGGCAAAGACAAACAGAGGACTAAATATATTTTTTCCTGTGGGTCAAAGTTTTGTAACCAAAAGAAGTGAAAGATAGGATCTACATGCTTTCAATAAAGACTAGGAGGAAATTGCAACTAATTAAGAATGACAACAGAGAATTAGAGTTAGGTGTCCTTGACAAATACCGTTGTGGAATAACCAAGGTTCGTGGTCGGGAAAGTCCCAAAGAGGAAAAATGGTCCGATAACTAGAGGCCCTTGTAGGATGTGTATTTATGAAAGCGCAAGGAGCAAGTAATGAGTGTCCATGGTTGTTGTATGTAGCCAAAATACGTATAAATATGTATGGATTGTTCAACTTTCAAGGATGAACACAGATGTTTGTAATCAAGAGACATTAAAGCTATGACTACAAGTTTTTTCAAGCAAATAGTTGACCAAGTTCAAGTCAATCCAGATATTCCAATCGTATCGCTCAAGATCACCAAGAACAGCTTGAAGTTCGTGTGTCTATGCAAAAGCGCTATGGCAAAAACAAGGCGTAAATGAGATTGTGGGTGATCATAAGCAGATAGACACCTTTTAAGAGACTATGTTGAAGAGTTGCGTAAACTAACCCAGATACAACAGCTAGGATAAGTGTACAAACCGCAATGATGCAACAAGTCCAACAAGAGTTTTCAAGATAATGCATGTATGCTTAGGCGCATCAAGGAAGGATACAAAGCTTGTCAAAGAGAGTTGTCAGTTAGATGGTGCTTTTACGAGGGTCCTTTTCCGCCGCCTAACAAATAAATCCAGATAGACAACAACAATGGAATATACCCCGAAGCATACGCTGTTGCAGAGGTCGAAAGTTAAAGACTCATGGATTTGGTTTCTTGAATGTCTAAGAGATGATCTTGACTGCAACGAAACTCAAACTACACTTTTATCGACAAAAGGTGATGTTACCATTTGTTGATTAGAATCACTTGTATTTTCCTTATATGCAAATTGTATTAGTAAGGAATTGATGTTTATTTGTGCAGTGGTATCATTCCAAAGATTAGCGTATATTCCTAGTGTCGAACACATATATTGTTCAAGCACATCCATGATAATATGAAATTGAAATGGAATGCTAAAGCATACAAGGAACATTTATGGAGATGTGCAGAAGAACAACCATTCAACAATTTGAGGCACCCATGCCGGAATTCAAGAGTTTTAGCGAACCCGCCTATGCTTGGTTAAGTAAGATACCACCAACTCATTGGTCAAGGTCGATTTTCGTGCACCCAACCAAATCTATGTCTACTTGTACATCTTTTGTTCTACGACATTTTAAGGAACCCAACCAAACAAGTTGTAGGGAGGGCTCATTCGATGTGCTACTTAATAACATGTGAGGTGTTCAATGGAAACTAGTGGGAGGTAGGCACCAACCGATCATTACCGCTTGGAATACATTAGAGCATCAGATGAAAAGAATAGTGAACGCTAGAATGTGATTCAAAAAATGCCTAACATTAACACCAAAGGCAACACTCATGTTAGATGCAATCAAGAAAGAGGCTTATAAGTACAATCGCTTACGGGTTGAAGGAGAAAAGTATGAGGTCAATGGATGGGAGACAAGTGTTGTGAATGTTGAAGCTGTGGCTTGTACATGTAGAATACGGAGCTACACAGCATGCCATGTAAACATGTCAGCTGCTACCCACCGGCGTGTATGAGGTTGAATGGAATGCAATAGGATCCGCTTGAATCATGGGTTCATCCATGTTACTTGCTTAAGACTGGGAAGAAACTTACAAACACCACATCCAAATTAATAAACGGTTATGAGCATTGGTATAAGTCACAAAGCCTACAACCATTCTTCCACCTAAACATCATAAACCATTAGGTAGGCCACGAAGAAAAGAACTGTGGCTTTTATCGAAAATGATAATTGTGAAAAACCAAGAACTTGTCACAAGCCCTGTAAGAGTGGTTTGTGGTATTTGTGGCAATGTCACAACAAGAAAACATGTCTTGGGCAAGGAGTGTTACAGAAGTCAAGGCACTACACAACAGCCTCAAAAACAGTTCATCCCACCAAAAGTTACATCAAAGAAGAAGGCAAAGGTTACGTGTGACAACTATGCAGTAATGATCAACCAAGTGTGGTCCAGCCTCAACTGAAGTCAAGTTGATGCTTCTTCCGTGGGTCTCCAAAGCAATTCGACTAAGACCAAGATTATAGCAAGAAAGCTTTTCACCACAAAAATTGCTAGTTAAGCATACGAAAGCCAATGTTATCCATCGAATATGTATTCCCTAAACAATATTTGTTGTGTTTAAACAATGTATGTTTATGAACTTTGTAGACTCCAAAATGTTATGCATTTGAAATATATCCATTTGCTATGTATGAAATCATGTCATTTTAGTGTATGGGTTTAATTGTGTTTTATTGTATTGTTTTTGTAGTCTTCATACATCCGTGTTTTGAGTTGGTTATCGTATTGTATTATCACAAACACTAATGAAGGATCAAAGATGGATGAACAACACCATATGGAGTTTATGTTGATACTCAAAAGTGGTGTCCGGTCATCCATCCTCGAGACTTCATATGTCTATGGTTCTCTATGGTTCTTGGATCTGCTGAACTTGGATTTGTGTTTGAGTTTGTTATCGTTATTCTATTATCACAAACACTAATGAAGGATCAAAGATGGATGAACAACACCATATCAAGTTTATGTTGATGCTCGAAATGGTGTCTGCTCATCCATCATCGATCATTCATCCATCTTTGATACTTGTATCCGGGTTTCGAGTTGGATACGCTTATTCTATCATGATAAATAGGAATGAAGGATGAAGATGGATGAACAACACCATATCAAGTTTATGTTGATACCGAAAGTGGTGTCTGCTCATCCATCTCTCATCATTCATCCATCTTTGATACTTGTAGCTTTGTTATGAGTTTGATCATTTTACTAAGGTTTGACTTACATAATATTTGTGTGGCAACTAAGGTGGGTTTGATCATTTATAAGGGTAGGAGAAAGTATTAAAGGCATAACACTCAAAAGGACTAAAGGATAAAAGTAAAACTAAGAATACCGTGTAAAGACCAAACTACATAAAAACTTGACTTTTCAAAAGTCAACCAACGCCACACTTCTACTTACACATCGCCACACGCCTACTTACATACGCACCATACATACCACCGATCGAAAAGGCAAAACCACCCACATTGTTAACCCACTAGATAAACCAAACACGACGGCAAAGATGAGTATCCGTGAGACAACACGAAATTCCTCGCCGGCAGAGTTTCTCCTTCAAGGAGGAGTTGAGCTAGGTATCGGCCGAGTAGCCTCTAGCTCATTTGCCCCGGCGATCGCGGCCCATAGTATCCATGGTCTCGCTGATGAGGGCTTGTTGGCATTCATGCAACGCCATTACCTGATATGCCTTTGCAAGCAGAGGAACACCTCCCTTGCTCGGTGTGGTTTGCGTGGATCCAACCACCCATTTATGGGACACCGATCCCTAAAAATCGAAAACAAACGCTTGAACACACTTAAACCCCGACTCCAAGATGAAACTATTAACTAAACATGTTAAATTAAAAATACAACCAAGAGAATTCTAGCCAACCCGAACAGTAGATATGCATAGTATCGCACCATGCTGACATTATTCCAAAGAAGTTTTAACTACGCTAGCCTACCACAAGCACAACGAACCATTATTAAAAGTAGATCGGAAAAATTCAGATAAGATTTAGTTTTGGCAGAGGAGACTTTAGGATGAGTGGTGAATATGAGTTGCTTTTATTAGGTTTCTATTTATCGTCGCAGCCCACGTAAAAGTGTATCGAGCAAGCTTTGAAATATGGAAATGTCAAAATTACCCTTGGACTAAAGACAAATGTAACGCCTTGAGATGTCCTTGACTAACGGCAATGGTCAAAGGAACTTGTAGCGAGTGAAAACCTTGAAATAGGACCCCGACGATGAATATGCCTTGCCAATCCCATCGCGATCCTCCACTACAAGTTTAGGGACCAACGTATTTTAGTCTTAATAATAATAATAGTAATAATAATAATAATAAAAAACTTTTTTTAAATAAACTTTATCACTTTACAACTTTATAAATACAAACCTCAAACACACTTCTAAATACACAATTTCAAACAACATTTCTTTTCAAAGACAAAATTATTATGACTTGTCGCTCCTCATTCCGTCGAAGAAATACAAATGTACGTTAAAAACAATGCGATGAAGACGATGCGGCTCGACACAACGCTATTATCGGCGCTATCAAACAGCTTGATCTCGCAAGGGCGAGGAGCAATGTTTGAGAGAACAATATGCGATTTGCAACGCACATTTCACTGGAAGAAAAGTCTGATTGATAAATTTTGAGGATGAAACCCGCAAAGACCCATTTACATTGTCGACATGTTGTGGGGTGTGTTCAACGATACAAACAACATCAACACCAAAATCACTGAGCTATAGGAGAATACAACCGGTGTGTAGTGCATCAAGTTCGCCTACTAGACCTAGATTTGTTTAGCAACATCTCGCTAGACGAGAAGCTGTGAAGGCGGAAGACTAACGCTTTTACATCGAGGAATATGTCTGGTTACCGGTCTTCAGATGATTCCGCATGGGAGCATTCGATTAGAATATGTTTATGTATCGTAATATATTTTAGTTCAGATATTTTTTAACCAGATTGTATTATATGATTTATGTAATATTTTTATTATTAATGAAGTTTAATTTTATTGTTAAAAATATTTGAATATAAAAAGAAATAAAAAATAACTAGGTCAATCATTGGCAACTAGGTCGTCGTCGTGTCGCTTTGAGAGAATCGATCGTGCATAGCGACCCAGTCACCATTGTGCATAGCCTTAGGGGTGGAAAAGAGACGAGCCTGTCGAGCCCGAATATGCCGTGAGCTCCTCAAGCTCGGCTCGATTCGAGTCTTATTTTTAAGCATGAATTCAGTTCGTGGTATGTTAGATAGGCTCGGGCTTGACTTGCTTATACGATTTACGATGAAAGAAATGAAAATTAAAGGTTGGCTTGAGCTCGCTCATAATATGCTCCATCCTTCTCAAATTAATAGTTCACATTTCTTTTTAGAATGTCCCAACTTAATTGTCCACTATTAAAAATAAATATGCAAGTTTGATCGGGTTTATCATATTACCCTTCCTTGAAGTTAATATTACAAATTTTAAAGAAGAAATTAATTAATTACTTATGAAAGGGCTTGTATCCCAATGACACCCTTTATTGTGTGAAAACCCTCCAAACCAAATGATTGTAGGTTCAAGTCATGCTTAGGACATGTGAGATAGTTTGTTGTTATATATTGTGGATAGTTAGTTGCCTTTCTAAGAAAATATAGTTATGAGTAAAATTGTCATTCCGCAAAAGTAAGAGAGAAAGCAAACATAATTATGTTTTTCTTAAAGTGTATATTTTGTCGAGATTTTGTGACCTAATGGAGTATCTATTTTGAGCTAGTTAATAAAATTGTTATTGAGCTCGTTAATAAGCTCACCTATAATATAAATCATATCGCTTATATATATTAAATACTTAAAATAACCAAATGTCCTCGCTTAAACTAAAGATCCCAATCGATCTTTATATGAAAAGCTTAGGCTCGAGCTCGATTAATAAATGAGCTACAACTTAAATACAAGCTCGCTTAGGCTCGACTTGTTTGAGCTTTTACCAATCCAATACCGAGCTTTTCATGAACAACTCGACTTATTTTCACCTCTAGCTAAAGTAACTTTACCATCTTGATTATCTCTTATCTCTTTTAACTTTTCGTATTCAAAATTACCCCTAAAATACACACAACATACACCAAACATTGACACTTTACAAAAAGAAAGTTGTTTTTTTTTGGCAAGCAAGAATAATTAGTGGCAAAGTTAAGATGATGGTGTTCCCTTGTTTGCTGAGGAGTATGGCAAAGTTAAGATTAATATTTTTATGGATGGATGAAGTTTGGAATAAAAAGAAAAATTTGATTGTTGATTGGACAAGTTTTGGCTCATTCGGATGAAGTTTGGAATTAAAAAACAAAAGGTCGGTTAGAACTACTTTAGTTGATGCGGTCACAAAAGTGCTAATAAATAAAAGAAAAGTCAAAACAATATCTAGCTTTTTCTTAAAATCATCTTTTTCATTTAACAAGTAGGAAAAATAGTTTTATGCTCATAAGGTTTAGATTTCATAAATTGACGCTTTAGGCTCGGATTAGCCCGTAAGTGCTTGTTTTTAGGTTTAACTTATGCTTTTGCTTATTCGAGCTTAATATTATTGTTTTGTGTGCTTATTAAGTTGTTTTAGTCTATGATTGTTAATTTTAGTGTAAATACCCAAAATATCACCTTTTTCACTATTCAAAAATAAGGACACAAGTGATACATTCTAGAGCCATACGATCTTAGCAATCGCCAAGAACGCTTATGAGAGGATTCACAATTGTGATTCTCAATGATTGAATGGAAACTCCCGCCGTGTCAACATCAAACAACCCCGACAACAGCCACTTCGGTAACCCCTCGTGTGTTACGCTTAGTGTGTCTCAAACGGTCTACACAATGAGGTGATGCTTTGTACCTCAACGACTCACACGAATTATAGATATACTTGTATATCGTGTTAGCCTTCGAGGCCTCTAGTTCAGAACAACCTTGTAAGAATTAGAGATGTGTTTTCACACTATGTTGTTAACACCCCGACATCTCGAACTCAGGGTGCCGGAAATCCGCCAAAGAGATTCATTTCATGAATCGAGTCCTCGATGACGTGGTCATTACCGAATTTATTCTATGTAATGATAAATGTCCCTCAACGGGATTTGATGGTCGATTCACCGACTAAAGTGAATGGAATCAAGACATTCATCAAGAAACAATCGTAGTGGTCAATTCTTTAAGAAAAGTCCACCGTGATCGATTTGTATTTTCACTAACATATTCATGCATGTACCGATGATTGTTACTTAGAGGAAAGACCGCACCATCTCCCATGCTCAAACCAACAACATCACACATAAAAGTTCTCATCAAATCAAAGGCAACACAGTTAAAGATGATTCTTCGTCAAAATCAAAAATCTACAAAGTTTAAGGACTCGAGAACTCGCATCACAATGGAACCAAAGTCATAAGAATGTGAGCATGGTGAAGAAAGACGTGGCGACACCTAAACCACGGTTGAAGAATGGAGAAAACAACATATGATCACCCCAACCACAAAGAACTATGAACGAAGAAAACAAAGACGTCAAGCTGATAAACTCAAAGAATTGAAAGAATGGCTACTCACAAGAAAGAATAATGCTAGAAGATCGCCAAGCAACCATATCAAACAAGATGACCAACCCTTAGGGGGAGATTGTTGGGATTACTTGTAACTACTATTCAAGTGTCGGTCATTAGTATTGTAATAGGTTGCTAATTAGGCTTATATGTTTGTAATTAGTGCTAGGCTTATGTAGTAAGCTCATGGGCCTATGCAAGGCCCAAACGGACACAAGGAAGGGACTAGATGTGTTGCCCTAGCTCCCTTGCCTATAAATACATTGAAAACCCTCTTAGGTAGGTGTTGGTTCATTTCATATTAAGCATATTGTTTCATTATTATTGTGTGTGAAAAAGAATTCAACCATTCTCTCCTTCATCTCTTTCTATTTACATCTAAACATACTTGTGTGATCATATCATGGTGACCTAACATACCCAACTCTCATAAACAAAGATTTTCTCAAGAATGCTTGAAAACTAAGTATCGCCAAAACCAAACACCTTTAATTATTTTATTATTATTGTTTTGGGTAAGTCACGGGAGCAAAACCACAAGTAACCTCTACAAGCTCTAAAGAGATCCAACTACTCCACGCTTAACATCTAACTTCTATGTAACTCTATCATTTCTGGATCTCCGCAAATTTAAAATCTTAAATAATAAGATCCGTGAATGCTTAGCCGATAATTTAGCTATTGCAAATTAAAGTCAATCATGGAACTTGAAAACTCTTTGCTTTGTTAAGCTAAAATTGCTTTATAGCTCCTTGTATGAAAGACTAGCTAAAGCTTTTAATTACTAATGGTTAAGAGAACGTTTAGGGCTCAACACGGTCAAGTCAAAATTCTATTCCTACTCTAACCAATGGAAAGTCAACAAGGTGTCAAAACATATACATTATTTTTGCAAATGTTTCATAAATGAAATCAAGTTTTGCATATTTAAAATAATTAGGGAAACTTGCAAATTCTTTTCCTTGTGAGCTAGAATTCGCATTTTATAGTTTCTTGTCTAAGAGACTTGCTAACTTTTCAATCAAAAGACTTAACAAAAGCTTCTAATTTTTTGAATTTTTCATCACTTTTTTCATTTGTTTTTGACATTTTTGAGGAAAAACGGGGTTGCTAGAGTACGCGGCAAAGTGCTAGGAAAACATTTAATCGAAAGATTACCCATCCCAGACTAAAATGAAACATTGTGATAAGGTTTTAAAAGGTACCATTTTGAGGGGTCGTTTAAGTCCTTATTTGATCACTTTTGTATCCGTTATTGCTTAATATCGTTCCTTTTCACTTTTAGGTCTCGTGAAGGCAAATGTCGGAATGGCACTTATTTCGAGCCCGTATCATGAGTGAGATTGGAGAGCTTAGGAAATTAAATATGATAATTGAGAATACACTTGAGGAAGCCCTTAAGGAACTGATCAACCTCTAGATAGTGATTCGACTACAAGTGATCGGATGATGATCTAGAAGAAGGAGATTATAAGATGTTAGAAATTATGGAGGGTAGTAAGGAGAAGGGAGAACTTAGGGAGTACTTTGATTCATACCCTAAAAGGAAAGAAACCGCTTATCACCATAATGTGGTTAATTTTCCAAGACCACCTTCGAGCCTCAGATAAGTGAGGGAAACCCTAAAACATCAAAATACCGTGTATGATTGATACTTATACAGGATCACACCTACATTGACTATAAGGCACCCATGAATATAATATCTAGGCTCTATTACAATTGGATCATGAGCAAAAGCTAGAGCCCATGAGGACCCCTTCGCCCTAGTGAAAGCAAGTAACTATGTGGGGAGGGTTAAGGATTGCACGTGTTCATAGGTAACTTCACATATAGGTGTGATTTCATGATTCGAAAATGTCAAAGGAGTCATTGATGGGTTTTAGGAGACGTGATACTTGGGAAACCATTTATAGAAGAGTTCTAAGATGGTTTATGATAAAGA
Source organism: Chrysanthemum lavandulifolium (assembly GCA_022545495.1). Classification (NCBI taxonomy): domain Eukaryota; kingdom Viridiplantae; phylum Streptophyta; class Magnoliopsida; order Asterales; family Asteraceae; genus Chrysanthemum; species Chrysanthemum lavandulifolium. Next base: position 149,648,327 of record CM040241.1, on the reverse strand, counting down.
GAAAGGGATAATCGAGTTCTCAAATGAAACCGAGAATGTTAATATATAATGCCCCACAAAATGAGAATTTTGAGGGCATGGATAATTTAGATGTAGATAACATTCCGCATTCAAGTAGACTGGAAGAACAAAGTTTACTACACCGCCGCCTTGAATTAGGGCCCCGAATATATTCGTGATGAAAGAAGAGTTAAGGAGATCGAATGGGCCTCTAAGATTAGGGCAACGAGGGACACGACTACGAGTCTAGCTACAAGACTCTTAAATAAAGAAAAGCGCTCGGGAGGCAACCCATGCTTAATTGTTTGCTTGTTAGTGTCTTAAATCTTTTATTAATTGTTTATCCTCATGTTTAAATTTGTAAAATGTTTTATTTTGTTTTTAACCTCGTCTTAATTGCATGTAAAGGTATTTTACATAAGGGATAAATGTAGGAGGATTACACGCCAAAAGAAACGTAAACATGAGAATAACAATTAATTAAAAGATATTTATGTTTGTTTGTTCGAGTCAAATGCTTGTATCGAGTCATAATGGATGTTTTGCGTAAATTTTTCCAGATTCTAAAGATGTAAAATTTTCCAATTTTTTTTCCGTAAAATCGCACCGCTTTTTGTCGATAACCGACGGCCAGATTGCAAACCGACGCGCCAGAAGGAGTAAAACATCGATTACTTTTTCTCGTTCGAGCTACTTATAAATTTATGGAATTTTCCTGTGTCTTAATTTTCTTAGAAATTCGTAAACATCCATTCCACAAGCATTATATCCTAGTTTAAATCGAGTCTTATATATATTATTACCGCCGATTTTACGCCAAGGTTTCGCTTTGTTTTCTTCAAATGTGCGTTTAGTTTGTCAAGAAGAAGTTACATAAGATTGAAGGAGCTTTTCACGCAATAATTCTTCTTGAAAAGAATTTAACCACCACTTTACACGGATCCCACCGAGCTAATCGGGGAGTATTAGTTTTCATTTTTAATTACCTTCTTTATCATAACTTTGATATTTTGGGAACATTGGGGACAATGTTCAGCTTTAAGTGTAGGGAGGAAAATAAATGGGAACTTTGAAACTATGCTTATCCTTGACTATTTGCTTTGTCCAATTGTGATTGTGTAATAAACCATGAGAAAATGTCGGTTAGGGTAATTTTGGCACCAAATTTAAAATTTTTATGACATATAAGAGTGGGCCATTAGTCTTAACAAAAGCTGCCTCATGGATAGGAAGTTGCATGACTAGCATAAAACCCTTTACCACCCAAATTCCACCAAAATGCGAGGATCGCCTTAGATTAGTAGGAATTAAAGCATTCATCTTTAATGCTTAGAGTGTGAACCGTAGTATATTAGATTCTAGAACTTGTTTTGTGATGCATTCGAGATCGCAAGTGAGGCTACACTTGTGTAGTTAGGAATAACTAAATGATAAGAGGCATTAGGATAACCCTTGTTTGACACCCGTAATATAATTACTTCTTCCATATCGGTTGAGTAATTCCCACACCCTTTATGTTGTACTCATTTTTAGTACACGATACCCTAGTTAACCCCTCGTGAGCCTATCCTTTTCATGTTCTCGTGATGTTTTGGTTTTTCCGAATATCAATGAAGAACATTGTTTACACCCCACCCCAAATATACACCCAAATCGCCTTAGCCTACCCCTTATGCACTCACTTTTAGTGCAAATGTTTGTTATCACCCTAAACCCTTAGTTCAATTATCTAGTTGCTTGCATAAGTTGCTAAGTCGAGTCATATCCTTTGTATACAGCTTTGGGATGATTGGATTCATGGAAAAGTTAAAGTTTATGAAATGACGGAAGGGAACGTTAAATTCAAATTCCCTTTGTTCATGTGAATAATGTACCCCAAGTGTTTTGATCTTTTCAATTGGGTCAAATTAGTGTTAGAGTAATAAAACTCATGTGTAGGATATGCCTATAAATCCTATCATTTTGATGTTATCGTAGAGGATGGTAGAGTAAAAGTGTAAAAAAAAAAAAAAAAAATCAAAAAAATAGAAAAGAGAAAAGAAAAAATAGAGTGAAAAAAAAAAAAAAAAAAAAAAACCTGCTACCATCCTACATCTATCTTTAAATTTATGTTTATTTATTTCGCTTATCTAGAGTTTAGAGGTCGAGTCTGCTTAGCAACGCCATTCTTCATATGCGCTAACATAAAGATTTTGACTTGCCACCACTAAATAGCCTATCCCACCAAACCCTTATTTCCCTACCGTAAGCCTAACGTTACAACCCTTTAAAGACCCTCTTGATAGTCTTTCCTAGGTGCTTACGCCAAAGCGATGGAGGTTTGATCTATTCTCGCCTATGGTAATCTATGTACTAGGACCGTTAATGAGTGTTTATCTTCCATTTCCTATTTTGTTATATTTCATATATACACCGAGAGAGATGCGAGTATCCAAACACCCCATGTGAGGTGCTAGTATGTAATTTCCATGCTTGTTATGACTTTTCATGGGCTTATATGTGTTGTGGACCGCTTTGAATTAATGCTTCATGACCCCTAACTTATAAATTAATTGGTTAGAAGCACATTTGCTCGAGGACAAGCAAATAACAAGTGTAGGGATATTTGATAAGGTTTTAAAAGGTACCATTTTGAGGGTCGCTTAAGTCCTTATTTGATCACTTTGTATCCGTTATTGCTTAATATCGCTCCTTTTCACTTTTTAGGTCTCGTGAAGGCAAAATGTCGGAATGGCACTTATTTGGACCTAAAAGGCGCGATTACATGAAGAAAATGGCCAAAGTCGAAATCGAGACACTCACGCTGTCGGAAGTTAAGGCGATCAAGGTGCTATTGGCGACGCCACCCTAAAATTATTGTGACGCGCGTAACCCAAAACTAGTATTTTCAAGAGACGGCGTCTAGTTGTGAAAGAGTAGGCCGTCGCTACTCGCACGGGCCTAGATGCAATCCGCACGACGCCGGTCAAGAGACGGCACACGGACATAAGGTTACGCCGTCCGAAGGTTAACGCGCCAAGACGAAACCCCACGAGTGCGGCACACGACGGCCACTAAACATAAGGTGACGCCGTCGCAATTGTAATCTTATATATAGAATCCGAATTTTTCACTTTGGGTGGAGAGTCTTTGGAGTAAAACCTAAAACCGAACCTAAGGTGTCTTGTACAAGATTTTAGGGTTTTAAACCCTATCTTACATCAAGATAAGTCTTTACTTCATTAATTCAATTATGTCTTTGATTATTTGTGTGTATGCTTGCATGTTCTCCATGTCCGACTAATTTATTTGTGTGTTTGCTTAGAAAGTATGAAACTTAATTATTGAATATTGATTGGTTGTTTCTTATCTTAGTTGATTAATGATCTAGTAATGCGATAGGTCATTCGTTGTGTACTTAATGCTTGATTCATCTTTGTGAACCTTAGAATATAATTACCTGAGTAGTTGTAGGCTAAACCATCCAAAGAGCTGCCTTAGAGTAGGAGTTTATCATCCCAGCGGTTTGTAGACGAGACCCTTTGGTAAGTTCAAGAGTTAGGAGAAACGACACCCTACAACTTTAGACACACAACGCAATTAGAATAAGACGCGACACTCAACCATCAATAGAGATAATTAAGGAGTAATACAATCTAAGTAAACACATCTTTAAACTATCATACGAGCACACATTAATTAGACATAGACTCCCACAACCTTAGTTTAGATAATTAGATAATAGTAGAGTAATCGTAGAAATACCAACCCCCCAAATCCAATACCCGAGATTCAGACTTTCCATTTTCATAAAATATAAAAAGATAAAAATAATCTTCCTCAACCTTAACCTTAGCGTAGTAACTCCTTACTAGCATTCCTATTCCCCAGAGAACGATATCAATACCCGGCCACCCTAATTACTACACTACAACGATTAGGTTCACCGCTTAGGTGTTATAAAACTTGCTCAAGAAAAGGAAGTTTCGACCCCGAACGACGCTTGTAGCGTTATCACATTGTCCTCAATGTTTAAAGGTAAAGGTTCTCTACGCAAATCTAAAGCCATTTATTAAGAATGCTAAAAGATAAAAGATAATCGATAAAGATTTTGGATATCGGATTTCCATATAAGCATCGAAACATGAAACTCGAGTGGAGAAAAGAAAAAACCCAAGCACGAGAGTCTTCATAAATAGGGGAAATCCTGGACATAAACTTCAACAACACGAAACACGAGAAATAGAAGAGGTGAAACTCCTCACGTCACTTATTAGAAAATAGAAAGAAGATAGAAGGATAAGCATGGGTTGCCACCCACCAAGCGCTTTTATATTTTTGTTCACCTAGTCGCTAGCTTGACTCGCCTTCAATTCATTTGTCCATGGGGAAAGTTTGGAGATATGGGACAACCATAGATGGAATATCCCATCCAAAATAATGTTCGAGGCGATGCCATTCACTTTGTAGTTGGGTCCGCCGGTCGATAACTCGATCGTCCCATAAGGAAATACTGGCAATCGTGGAACGCCCTAACCAACGGGTTTTAAGTTTGCCCGAGAAGATCTTCAATCGATAATGAAGAAGAGGACTTGATCATCAACGTTAAAAAACGCGGTTTTTATTTTAGATTCATGAATCCTCTTGGTTTTCTTTGTAGATTAAAGAGTTCTCGAGGCTTGATCCCAAGTTCATTTAATTCATTTAGTTGAACTTACGGTGATCACCACGGTCTTTAGGTCATAATTACAATGTTTTAGAGCCCAATATGCTTGTGTTCGAGCTCAATGGGTAAATGGCACGCCTTTCCGCACACTAATTTATATGGGTGCACCCAATGGGTGTCTTGAAGGCGGTACGAAGGCCCAAAGTGCATCATTCAATTTATCGACCCATGAGGCTCGATGCTCTTCTACGGTCCTTTCTAGAATCCTTTTCAAACCACGATTGACACTCGACTGACCGCCGTTCATGGGTGATACGCGGTAGAAAGACGGTGGTAACTCCATATTTGGACATAACTTTTGCAAATTGTTCATTACAAAATGGGTATCGCGATCATCGATTATAGCACGAGGTGCTCAATCGGAAAACAATTTTTTCAAGAACTTAACAACAACTCAAGGCCATTTGTGGGGAGCTCCTTCGCTCAACCCATTTTGACAAGTATTCGACGACCACGGTATATACTTATTTCCTCTTGATGACGAATTGGCCCCATAAAATCGATGCCCCAAATGTCAAAAATCTCGCAAAATTGAATAGCATTTTGTGGCATTTCGCCTTTTTTCAAAATATTTCTTGACGTTAAGAGTCACATGACTCACCAAGTCGCATGCGCCTCGATATATGGTTAGCCAATAGAAACCGGAATCAAAACCTTTTGGCGGTGTAACTAGCCCCATGATGGCCCCCACTGGGTCCATTGTGACAAGTCAGAAGAATATCAATGGCTTTTGGCCATGAACACATCACGGATAACTTGATCCGCACAAAATTTAAACAAGTAGGGTCGTCAAAATAGTGCTTAACATACTTAAAAACTTTTTCTTTATCGACATCATCCCTTTGTAGGTACAAAATTTATGGATCTAAGTAGCCTTTGTATGAATTATAGTAAACTTGAATAAATCCAAATTCACTATGTGAAGAACTCTTAACAACTCCTTAATGTGCTAATGCGGAAACTTAACACAATAAGTACGAAGAACACAATAATAAACAAACTTCGATTTTCTATTGATTGCTTTTAACAATGGTTAAGGCCACCACCATACTTAACCTAATACCTTAGTGATCCTTTTATACACCAAGGAAACCTTAATTGACTACAAGACTTGTAGAAGCGGTAAAGATATCTCTTCCTAAGATATCTCACACGCACATATCCATTCCTAAAATAACTCTAACAAGCTATTCTATTTTATCATAAATGCACTTAACTATCAACACTTTGTTCCGCCGCACTTAACCACATTAGTACTAGCACTTAACACTAACAAACTTAATTTCGCCTTACCGCACTTAACTATCATACTAACAAAATTAAAACTAAATGCACTTAAAAAGACTTAAATTGCTGTTTACAGATTATAATTCTCACAATCCTCGCCTAACTTGATCTTCACTTGTGAACTTCAAGTTCTTTGAACTCTTTGAGGATCTTGAATTATCTTTGAGTCGCATCATAAAATATTCTTCATTGTGTGATCTCAGGCAACAACTAATCTTCAAACTATCAAGACTCCATAATCTTTCTCGAACTGTGATTGTATGTACATCAATTCATAAAAGTTTCATGCTATTCTTATCACATCCAGTGTGTAAACTCCTGAGAGGTGAATCATAGAAAACTTAATGGGTTTGATGTCTCTTTACCAATTAGCCATTACTATTGGAGTAGTTAATGTTCCGTGTAAAACCATGGTACATTGATAACCATCTAATTTTTAGCAAACCAAAGAACTATCAACGGATTTGATTAGTCTTACCAAAAGCCATTTGCTTGGACTAGTCATGGTTTTCCATCGCATTTTCCACAAGCCATGAACTTGTGGGCTAGCCAACCTTTATCAACACGATATGGTGAGTCGAGCATCATACAATTTTTGGCAAATTTTCACCATAAACAGATTTGAGTTATCTTTACCTGAGCCGCTTGTCATGGGTTAGTCGGTCCTTATGGGTGAGACATGGTGAACTCGATAACCATTTGTTGTGTTGTGTAATGCACCTTCACCAAGTGAAACTCCTCACATTCCATTTATACTTATCAACCTTTTAAAATAAACTCAAGAACTAAGAAAATTCTTTCAAACATATTAAAATTATTGATGTTGAGCTTTTGATTCAATTAATTTCAAAAGATTATAACAAGCATAATATTTTCTTTCTCCTAGCTACTATTTGTCAACATTGCCTCAGCAGATCTCGCTTGGAAGTGGATAATCCACTGCTAGCATATAAACAATTAAAGTTTCCAATTCAACAAAGAACTCGACAAGTATGGAAGCATCTCCATCTCGATCACTTGCTCTTGACTTGCCAACTTCCACATCTCATTATCAACATCCGTAGCTCAAACATTGTCTTTAAATCTCCCCGATGATTCTTTCATACTACCTCCTCGTATTTGATCACCATGCTTTTCCACCATTAATCGTACATTGTCCTCGGATCATCCCCTCGACAAATCACATAATAAGCAGAAAATTTACATATATTATGTCGTAATTTTCCTTAATACCGAGTAAGCTCCTTTCTTTCTAGTTTTAATGATCCGAATCTTGGCAATCTTTGTAAGAAGTGTTGGACCTTCTGGAATGGACCCCATTTTGAATTCTTCTGAAGAAGGTTCATAAACCTTATCTTTCATGTATTCATCCACTTCCTCCTTGACCTTAATCTTATCCTTCTTTGTGGACTTCTGGGCTTTGGATTTCCTTCTAGTCCATTTAAGAACTGGTTTCACAAGTTTTTCTGGCTCTTCCTTCTTTTTTGACCTTTTCGTGATTCAAGAGCCTTCTCAACCTCTCGAATAGCAGCTACTTCTTCAACCTATGCGCTTTTTGCTTTTAGCTTTTTAGGTTGAAGATGTATGTCTTTCCTTTGAGCTTTGATGCTTCCAGCTCAATCCATTGAGCAAAACTTTGAACCCGCTTGACCACATTTTCAAATTATGCTTTGAGATCTTCAAATTTTTAGCTTCCTTAATTGAGTTATTTTCCGCTTGATGACCTTTACTTTTGATATAGTTGATCATATACTCTTTTCTCTCCTTTTGTCGAGGTCCGCTCATTCTTTCCTTTGCCTCTTCTTCTCATCGACCATATCTACCATCTTTCTAGCAAAGTCTTCTACTCCAATATCTGGTAGGATGTCCCTATTGACTTCAATTCTGGCTCTGATGGTGTCCCAATCTTCATCAGATTAAAACTTTGTAGATTTCAGAACTTCGGATTATTTTTTCTTTTGCTCCTCAGTTAGTTCTGGTGGGCTCTGCAAGTTTCTAGCAAGCAACTCATCATCCATATTCTGTTTTGCTAGCTTGGCTGCAACTGCACCCTCTGCTTGTATTCTGGCAATCTTTGCCATGCTAGCTTCATCTTCCATAATCTGCCTTTTAGTCTTTTAGGCTCATAAGTTTCTTCCATTATTCCTTTTCTTCTTTATGAGTGATGATTCATCGCCAGACTTAATCGAGACACTAGCAGACTTAATATTTTCAAGACCTGCACTTAATCGCCGCACTGCATATAACTCCATCCTCTTCAAATACAGATAATTTCTTCCTCAAAATCGCACTTAACCTTCTACCGTAACTTGCGCCTTTTTCTTCGTGATTTCTTCTTCTCGACTTTTTCCGGCCGAGGTTCAGAGCAAAATTTCACTGCCCAACTTGAGGACCAATATCCGGTTCCTCAGAGGATTTCTTTATTGGTGTTCTCGTAGTCCCATCCACCCTCCCGCATATCCCTCCCTGGTTTGGGAGAATTTTCTTCACCTTCCGAATCGTTGATATCTATCCCTTTGTTTGAACTTTCCTCCGCCTTTTTAACCCTCGACCAATTTGATGACAACATCCGCTGAGTCTTCTTTTGAATTTTGTAGATCCTTTTCCAACTTCTATTCAGGTAGCAATTGTGGAATTAAAGTGTGAAGTTCCTCCACATATAATGAAGCGGTGGTCTCACTGAGAGTAGGCGTGGAGGTTGTGTTTGAGGAATCTCGGGTCTTCCTCATACACCGGAGGTGAGGGAGGGGAGTAGGTGACCTCCGTGCGCACTGTTGATCCGAGTCAGCAGAAAGAAAGGTAGATGGAACTTGATATGATGTACCAAAGAATGTTAGTAGTACCAAAGTAGTAATATAGTGCAAAAGTGGCCCGTGAATCCTTCAAAGCCCCTTTTCATATTACCGAAAATTTTCTTAGTAAAAGGGACAAAGAATATATTATTGCTTGTCGGTTGTTTCAACATTTAAAATCATGTGTAAAACCTTGGGTACATCAAAACTTTTGGTATTTTTGGCATTTGCAACCATAGCATCAAAAATTATTTTGAAAATTGAAGAGTTCCGCAAGGAGAGACAGACCAATGTCGAGCAAGATTGCTACCAAATTGATCCCATCCTCCACTTTTAGAACTCATACAATGAAGGACATGGTGCAAAAGAAAATGCCATTGTGGTGTAATAGTGCTTTTCCAAAAGCGAATGATCCATCGCTTGATATCCAATATTTTTAAGACCCCGAAAGCTCATCATTTGGCAACATAGTAATCCCCGAGGCATCGCCCAATCGAGCTTGCCCCTAACCCGATTCCTCGATGATTGAATACTTTAAAGTATCTATTGTTTATTTAACTTTAGTGTCCTGATCAACAAGAGTTCTAGCAGAGCAGCCCCGCCGTAACCGCTTGAGTAAGGACACATAGATAATTGATTATTAGCGGTGGCATACCAAATATGGGTACCTTCAAGAAGTCCACTATCCGTCAAGTCGATGCTTTCGTGCTTGGGTTCTTGAGAAACCCAGCTTGATTGTTCTTATCATTGAACTTTATTTGAGCCATAATAGAGGTGAATTGTAAGTTCGGTAGTGTATGCGTGTTAGGGTTAATGCCGGTAAGAAAACTTAATCGAGAGAAAGATTTTAACTTTTAAAGATCGAGAAAGTAAATAATGGATAAGTATGAATTTTATTAATAAAAATTTATCCATATATATACTTCTTACCACCCAAGAGTAGGTAACGTAATATTGATACAAAGAAAACGGATTTTCTCTACCAACACTAACTGTAATATTTTTACACTACCATACTTAAAATAGTTAACCGTACTTAAGTATGATATCACCAGAATTAACCATTTTACACTTACAGTACAAATGGCGCAGCTTCAATCTTTCTTTCATGCATGCAATTCCTGGAAAATTACTTCAAAAACCAAGAAATATACAATAGGTAGTTCTTTAAACCAGAATTAACTCAAATTAGCTACCAGATTAATTCTTAGAACAACCAATTGAAAATGAATCGTTTAAGCACATCAAAAATATTGTAGCAAACATATAGATCAAAGTTATCTCAAGGTGTTCCAAATGCACCAAATCAAACTAACACATTCAAAATGATCTAACTATCCATAGAGTAGCCTATGCTACCACCAAAGGTACTGTAACCTTCGACTTCCTCAAACCTCCAAGTGATGCTTGTTACCAATCATATGCCCGTAGCATCCACTATCAACAATTCCTCCGCTCCTAACTTCTCGTGTGGATGTTCCCGATATCAAAAAGAGAAGTTAGTTTCTTCGGGACCCAGCCCTGCATGTGCTTGGGTCCGCCAAGGGACCTTGAGAATTCAAATTATAAGTCAAGATGGTCCACTATTACTCTTGAGTGGGTTTGGTATGTCTCAAGTATAACTCACCGAGGGCTTAACAAATAGCCCCCAATTACCTTTGGCAAAGATAAGATTTAAACATTTGAGTCAGATTATGAACTATGGGTCTTCTCACGTGTATGTGAACCATAATGAAGTCTTTGGTTGAATTGGTTCACCCGTGGTTTTCTAAACTTGGGACTAGCGTAAGGACTGTAGGTTTTGATTTAACATTCATATACCCCGAATTAACTTTGGTTTGACCCAATTAACACGACCAAGATAACCCTAGACATGTTAACAAAATTAATATTTTGCCTACCGTAATAAATTTGTACTCAAGACTCCACCTTTAGTCTAACAGTAATTAACAAAAGAACTACCAAGATAATGTGTAATCGGTCTAGAAACAAACCGATTAGCATGGTTAATTCTATTTGTATTATTCCACACCGGTCTAACTAAACCATTACCAAGTGTTTACAACCATTTTCTTTCTCAACTCACCTCTTTAGCCATTCTTTTCTCATGATAATCATGCCTCTTATTAAATGGCTTAGACTACCACACACAAAACAACTCTTCTTAGTGAAAGAGTGTAGGACCTTGTTTTTCTCAACCTTATCACACAATAACAACCTTATGCGTAATAACACATGATATAACAAGAAAGATGAAGTAAAGAAAGTGGTGACTTGAATGATGATATGTATGTTTTAGAGATAAAGGAAAGAACATGAAACTATATTTCATAAGGAAAAACACACTTACATTCTCAAGCATACCCTCCAATGACACATTTGAGGGTATTTATACTCATACAAAACACCCTAATGGGCTTGCCATGGGCCTCGTGGATATGGATTGGACTTGGATTGATTACAACTAATAAAGGCTAGCTTTACTTAACTTCTAGCCATTTAGCTTAGCCCAATCCACGAGCCCGCTGACTATTCTATTACGATATCTAACACACGCTCCAAAGTTCCTAAACGTGATGACCATGACTTCTATTAATTATTATTAGGCTAATAATCTCCCCTAAGGGTGGTCATTCAAAAGATGCTCCGCTTGATAAAGTCTTTAGTCTTCGAGCTTGAACTTTGTGTGTAGATATAGAATATTCTTGATTCTTTGTTCCTTCATGCTTTGTGATCGCTAATGTGGTATTCTCATTGACGTCAACTTCTTTGGGATAAGTGTCTCCACGCCTTTCTCCACCATGCTCACACTTCTTTTTGACTTTGAATATCCAATGCTGCAAGTTCTCTAGTCTTTAAACTTTGTAGATTCTTTGACATTGACGAAGAATCATCTCTAACTTTGAGTTGCCTTTTGAGAGAACTTCATTTGTGTTGTTGTTGGTATGAGCATGGAGAATCAAGACGGTCTATCTTCCCAGAGCATCCATCGAAAAGACATAAAATGGGTTAGTGAAAACACCAATCGATCACGCTGGACTTTTCCAAAGAATTGACCACTACGATTGTTTTATCGATGAATGTCTTGATTCCATTCACCTTGGTCGGCACATCACCGTCCGAATCCCATAAGGACAGCTTGGCATTACATCGAATAAATTCAAGTAATGACCTGTGTCTTCGTGGATTCAATTCAAAGGAATCTCCTTAGCGGATTTCCAAGACTTACAAGTTCGAATGTCGAGGTGTTAACAACATATTGTGAAAACACATCTCTAATTCTTACAAAGGTTGTTCCCGAACCGAGGCCCTCAAGAAGGCTAACACGATATACCAAGTACATCTACATTCGCTTGAGTCATTAAGTACACCAAGCATCACTTCACGATCAGACCGCTTGAGACACACAAGCATAACCCATAACATCACAAGCGACATGTGGCCGATTGATGTTGACCTGGCAGGAGTTTCCATTCAATCACCGAGGATTACTATTGTAGATCCTCTCATAAATGTTCGCATTGCTAAGATCTCAGTAGACTTTAGAATATATCACTTGTGCCCTTATTGATGAACAAAAGCGATAAAATGTTTAGTGTTCCTATGAGATCTTTTGATGAATCTCGAGGCTCTAGACTCAATTAGTGCATTTTTGGATTTCCTAAGCGGAGACTGGGAGAGGGTCTCCTTCTTCAATACCAACGATCTCTAAGAGAAAGTCGATAGATTATGTAGGGTCTCCAAGTGAGAATGAAACAAACTTTAGAGAGGAATTGAGTGGCAAGAAGGTTTAGTGCAAAGGCACACCGGGTCTATGACGCCTTTTACTTTTCTTTTTAATTCTTCAACCCTTCTTTCTCCTTTCTCACATTACTCCTTTTTTCAATCATACCTAAGGACTTCTAATACTAACTATGGGTATTGTCCTTGGGTAAATCCCTCCGCCTCTAGCGGATCATATGACGAATTTCCTATCCTTAGTCACCTTATAACTCCATGACTATCCCTATATTGCCATAAAACCATTTTCCTGAAAATCTCTCAAAGTGTTTATGATTGAAAACATGTTTTGTTAACACCATGAGAGTTTTGAATTTTCAAAACACCCCCGCTCACATGTGCTTATATTGTTTTAATTTAAATCGCATGTAGATGGTAGAGTTTGCACTTTTTGAATTAATCGCTCATGATAGAAAATTCCACGAGACACTAAGCATGCTTGCTTAGTTAAAGAGTTCCATTGTTAGTTTTAGGTGAAAGCTAGCTCTAATAACTAACTTGAAATTGTAAACACTTCTTGAAAAGAAGGTTAGACCCAAGAATGTTCATGTCTATTACGAGTTTCTCGAGATGGTACATTTACTGACTTTGATTTCTCGCCAATTCATTGGTTACAACTGAGTTGAGCTCTTTTGAGATTCAAACAACAATCATTAAACTTTTTTTGATCACATTTTAATCACGTTTATCCCCCTCAAAAATAGCATATCTATGATGTTTTTGAAACAAAATGATTAAAAGATATGTTTTTCGAAAAGCATTTGGAGAGAAACTGATTTAGCATGAATTTCGCATATTTTTCATACGTAAAATTTAGAATCAATTATGGTTTAGAGGAGTTATCTTGGTACCAAATCAGAGATTTTGAAAATCTTTTGAAAAATTTCGAATCAATGGTACGCTAAGATGAAGATTTTAAAAATCTTTTAAAGATATTGAAGAAGAATTATCTTCATTTGTTTTAGGATAAGTGCTCGATATTTATGAAAATTGATTTTATGTAGCACTTTCCTTTCTTTAAAGATCGGTTACAGCCTGGGTAATCGCAAGCCATTATGTTTTTAGGAATAGTGTTGAAAAATATTTAAAACCTTTGATTTCGATAAGCACTTTCCTTTCTTTGAAGCGCCGGTCCCGAACGGATGTGTCCATTATTTTGAAGTCCCAAGTTTCAGCATCGATGTATACGAAACCATTATTGAAGAAATTTTGAGAAACGACATGTTTTAGAAAAATTTAAAGAACTCTCGCTCAAGCATCCGACATGTCCGTGATTATTGTTAAATGACATTTCTAGAAACGCATGTAATATTGATTATACGAGACATGTCGTGAGAAGAATATTTTGAATATTTGATTTTATATTGTTTTTGTATTTTTGAAAGATTTTATATTTTATATTTTGATTTTGTTGGTTTTATAAAATAAATGGAAAATCAAAGATAGAAGATCGAGAGAATGAAGAGGAAGAGTTTACGAATGGAACCTCTCTTGAAAGCTGGGTTCGTAGATATTTGATTCACCGCAACCAAAGTTGAAGAGATTTCACAAATAACATTGTTAGAAGTATTTGATTCCTCACCGAGGGTGTTCACTATCAACGGTTATAATGGTTTCTACTTCCTTATCCTAATGATTGTCACTATTATCCATGTTGGTGCAAGTATCAAAATCTTTCCGTGGGAATCCATCTAAGACCTACTTTGTTGAAAACTTTTCCCGGTATCCACCCAAGTTAAGATCTAGGAGTTGTTTTTGTTGGAATCACCCTAAACCTAATTCAAGTGTTAGTGATTCACATGTAATAGTTAGCTTAATTATGGCCTTTATGTTTGTTATTAGCCTTAATCTTATGTAGAAGGCCCATGAGCTTAGGCCCATGTCCATTAAGGAAAGGAAGGAGTAGAGTGTTGCCTAGCTCCCTTCCTATAAATACCTTGTAATAACCCTCACTGAGGGTTGGTTGTTCAATTCATTTCTCATTCACCTCTACGCCTAACCTTTCATAGTTTCACACGCGCATGTGTGTGTGTTGTTCAACCGACCTCTATCTCTTCTCTATTTCTTTCATTGATGCTTGTGTTGTAAACTTAGCGACCCATCGCGGTATCAATCGCCTACTAGTTGGGTGAACTTATTGTTCTTGAAGTGGGTTTTGGTCCCACGCCAGAGAACATACGGTTCGGTGTTGATACTTTGGTTCGATTAAAAACACAATTTTTACACTTTTTGAACCAAGATTCTTGTACTTTCAACATTTTAAGGTGTTAAAATAACTGCTTTTGGCAAAAGTTTCAAACTTTACGCGTGGATCATCGCTTTGAGCTAGTTTTTGACGAGGGTTTCGCTTCACGCGTAACCATTTTTGGACGCTGATCATCAAGTTTCACACTTTTGTGTTATTTTTGGTGATATTAAAGCTATTTCATCACAAAAATCTGTTTAGAAACATCTTTGAGCAACAATCATTTTTACGAGTAGTTCTACGCGTAGTAAAACCCTAAAACTACGTGTAACTCACCCTTGGTTTGATCTTCGCCGTGGTTTACTCCGTGTTTTCTTGCTTGATAAGCCTGAAATTACGTCGACTTTGGATATCTTTGCAACCGTGATAGTGTAAAGATCATTTACAAACCCTAAAATTACGATAAGACAGAGCCACGCCAGAAACTTCTACGCATAAGATTTATCTTACGCCAAGCTTTGTCTTACGATAAGGTAATCCTACGCCTAAGTTTTCTACGCCTAACTTCTTGTTTTACGATAACTTTAGTGTTTTTTCCTTTCTTACGCAGAAGCTAAACCCACGCAGAACTCTTGTCACACGCGTAACTTTGGTGTTTTACGCATAAGTGCTACTTTGTTTATTGTGATTTCTATGCCTAAGGATACTTCATCAACAAAGGTTCATTCGACTACAAAGATCCATTTTATAACACAAGTGTTTCAACATGTCACAACCACCATAGTATAACTATTTCCCTTACACTTATACTCAACGACAACAACAATTAAGTCCACAACATCAACAATGGAATCAACAACAAGCAATTTATCAACAACAATTTAATCAACAACATACTCCACAACTTGCAAAGAATTCCACAACCTCAAATGGTTCAACCACCACCAAGTCTTCAAGTTCAACCCTACACAAACAATTTCAATCAACATCCATCAAGGAACACTATGAAGTAACCCACTTGGTTTGCAAAGATGTGAAGCTTTAAGCACCAACAATCAATTCATGAGGTCGGATCACTGATAGACCTCCAATGCTCACTCCAGAAACTACGATCAATGGGTGATAAGGTTCTTTAGGTTTTGTGATCCAAGAAGCCACATGGAAAGTTCTTAAAGAAGGTTATCTTGAAAGTCCATTTCAGATGCTCATCGTCATTGTACCCGAGATCCAAATGCTAATCCACCGAGAGATAAACAATCAAACATTGCTATCAAGCAGCACTAATCCGTAAGAACTTCTACACTATGAAGTCGATGAGCTTGCAATGCAATATATCCTTTAGGATTACCAAACCCAATCCTTCAAGTGTTGATGCTCAAAAGATCGCAAAGGCAATGGGAACACATTCATCTACTTATGGAAGGATTCGCACTCAATCAGAGGATATGGAATCCAAAATTTACTTGGCTTATGAACACTTCTTGATTGAACCCTCGAGACACTAGAGTCTTATCATCATCGATTCTGACATCATAAATGATTTGGATAAACACAACATCATCATGCCAATAATTGCGCTAATACTAAGTTCCCGAGTAGTCTTGGTCCCGAATGGGAGAAGTATGTCATTTTTCTCCGCTGCTTAAGAACATGCATCATTCTACATACGGATTGTTGTACGATTACTTGAAGCCTCATGAAAAGGAAGTTGATAAGGAAAGGATTCTCCGTGCTCAAATTGCTTCACCTTCACATCCGAAAAATCAACAACTTGCCTTGTATGCTCAAACAGCTTATCCTCCTCAACAAGCAACTCAACCAATCAAGCTACAATCACACCATATGATCCTTCACATCAACAATCTCAACAAACTCAATTGGTTCCATACAACAACAACAATGCTCAAGCACTTGTCGCTGAAGCTAATGAGGAATCGATCCGCTCAAGCATTGCAACAAGGATTTGTTATGATTACATGCTTTTAGCCGTTATACTAACAAATCCAACAATCGTGATTCGCTCCTCATCTAACACACGGAATCAAGTCGCTGTGAACAATGGACGAGTTGAAGTTCGTAATCGTGGTTATGGTCGCCGGATGGGTGGTGGTCAAGGGTTTAATGTCGGGAAGGAATAACAACAGAGCTCAAGTGGTGGAACAGAGAAATGCTCGTAATGGGTCGAATGGTCTTCGATGCTACAACCGCAATGAGTAAGGACACTGGCTAATGCATGCCCAAAGCCGAGGACTAGGGCAATGCTTATCACAAAGAGGCTCTTCTTGGCTCTTAAGGATGAAGTCGTGGAACTCTCACGCATAAAGAATGTAGTTTTATGGCGTATGCACTCGAGATGATGATATGGAGGACTTGCGTGCCAATGCAACAAGTATGTTGATGGCTAATATGCATGAGTTACACATGAGTGACATGTGCCCAGTAGATGACACCGATGGCTTGTCTAAGGTACCCGAACAAACCATATTTATCTCTCGATCTAATATTCGCTAACATCTCGAATTGGCAGGCTCGAATGTTCAAAATGAGTCATCCACATCTCATTCGACGATTAAATAGACCCAGTAGTTACATTTGACGCATCAAGATGACCTTATGGTTTTCATTGATAATCAAATTGACTCCGTGGTTATACTCGAGGATCTAAATAATGATCATGTTGTGACTCACGCTGAACACGCCAACTCGTGCCTCATCCAGATGTTGATCCGTGGCTTAAAAACCAACAATCCATAGTGGAAGAATGTCGCAAGAATCGTGACTTGAAAAGTAAAATGCACTGTTAACCAAGGATTTTGAATGTTTACAAAAGCAACTAAACTTTTCAAAACTCAAGAAAAACGTGAAAAGGTTTTGAAGCCGCCTTTGCTAAATCTCATCAAAACGAAAATATTTAGAGAGACAGACAAGTGATCTAGCCGCTCAAGAATGCTTTGTTGTCTCGAAATAGAAAAATCAAACATGAACATAAAAAGCAAATTAACGCTCTCACCTTGGAAAATCAAAAGCTAAGGCCGAAGTTGTTAACTTGTCAAAAACAGTTCTCGATACAAAAGCATTCAACTAAACGAATAGATGATCATCTTGAAGAAATTATCGGCTTGTAAAACAAACTTAAAGAGTTTAAAATCGTTGTTTACAAACATGGTGAGTCAAGAATCGCTATTGAAAAGTTTACTTTAAAACCCAATCCAAAAGGATATGGACCAAATCTTGTCGACATAAACCTAAGCTTTCAACCAAAGCATTCAAACCAAACTCAAGTTTCCAAGTAATATAAAATTGATAATTTCATATGAGTGTTGTTGAATATCATCATCAAGAGGAATTAGATTCGTAAGATGAGAGTCGATCCAAATTAGAAACTGTGTTTATAACAAACCTCATAACTATTCAAAAGCGGTCACTTTCGTCACACCAACGGATTCTTCTAACACACCAAGGATTATCATAAAACGTCTCGAGTCTTCTAATGTTAATCCCAAACCAGATTATGCACAAACTTATGGTCCTTTACCTTCCATCGAAAGTAAACTCACAACCTGAAAATCGCAAAATTCTTAGATATTTTGACCTTTTCATGGTCGACCTCAAAACTTTACAACATGAGATAGAATATCATTCGAAATTAAAGTTCAACATTTTCAATCGCCTCGGCGCGAGAACAACGAGACATTTTTCGAAAATCTTTTACCAAATGTTAAAAATTTGAAAATTGTGCATTGTCTTAGGACGGACTTTCATAAGGAACTTGATTGATGAAGGTCGCCGAGAAAATGTAAACATCTATTTCTAATACTAAACGTAAAAGAAAATGTTGAGAAAAGATGTTGATCGACTCTTGGAAGATGTTATCCGGCCGATGTCCATAATGTCGTGTTATTGAATTCTTTGTCATATGCATCGACATATCTCCGCCGACATCGTTGATTCTCGTGGTAATGTTGAGAATTTCGATAATGCGCATCGATCGAGTCTTTAAAAGGCGAAAATGAACGATTGATTAACAAGCTTTCAAATGCAAAACGTCGTTTTCAATGGTGTCAACAAGATTGTCAAAATCGTGAACTTGCTTTGTAAAACAAAATCAACCAGCTGCAATCCAAAACGCTTAATCCAAAATTTGAGCAACTGGATGATCAAAATGTGTCTTTGAAATGTCAAATCTCAAAATATGAACAAGAACTTGTAAAAGTTAAACATGAATATGGTGTCATATTTGATTTACTTAAAAGACTCGTGATGAAGCATCAAACGAGCTAGATCATTTTCTTGCACACACTAAGGAAGTCATGAATTTTTCGGAAATCTGCTCGAAAATCAAGAATTGGTGCACACCATCTTTAAGTTAAGAGAAATGTTAAGAAAGTATGAACAACTTCCGCCTACCGTGATTAAGAGAATAGCACTAGTAACACTTAGTAATCGTGAACCTAGAATCCCTACCGCCAAATCACAAGTTGCTAACGTGCTTCCTTCTCATCAAACAGAATAGTTGCCTTTTTCCAAACGTCCGTACTTCACAAATTTCAGAGCAATACAAGGAAGAATAGGAAGTTGTGACCTAAGAAAAGAACAATAAAGAATGTCAAGTAGAAGAACACCATAGGACTATGAATAAGACACACGTTGCTTCCACTATAGATATTAAGGCCCGCAAATGTAATAGAAATAGTGATGTAACTAATGCTAAACCTTTAAGTACTTTTGATATTCAACCGATGCATCTTGTGTTATTTGTCATAAAAGTATGAATTCTGATTGTCTTGACAAATGTGTTGCTAAAGCTATAATCTCTTGTTTAAGGAATCCTAAGAATCGGAATACCTCTAGGCCCACTAATCATTCTAAGTCTGTGCTTGGTAGACCGCCCTCTTTAGATTCTAAGAAACGCATTGCTGTCCCTGTAGCTCCGCTTCACCTCTTAGGAATGTAGTACCACCTAGTGCATTTACTAAGACTAAAGCAAATACTAGTTGGAGATGGCAGAAATGGATATATAACACACTAGGATTTAAATGGATGCCTAAAGTTATTGATGCATGTATGTCTACTATAATCGCTCCTAACCTCTAACATTTCGGGTTCCACATCTACTTCTATTCCATCCGTGTCGTGCGTGCGTGTAATGCGTGATACAGAGATCATTCTCTAGATTGTTGAGAATGGATGTTCCCGATATATGACAGCAACCTTAAACTGTTATCAAACTTTATTGCAAAGTTCATTGGCACTATCGATTCGGAATGATCACTTGGCAACTATCATGGGCTACGGAGACTATATCAATGGGAACATCGAAATTAGCGGTGGTTTATTATGTGGAAGGCCCCCACAACTGCTTTCGATGAGTCGGCCTGATGGAGATTTGGAGGTTCAGGGAGAAATCTTGTTTCATTCGTGATCTACAAGGAACGACCTTATGTCCGCTAGCGTGAACTCAAGTCTTTACACTATCTCTATGCAAGACATGGTTGCTTCATCTCCCATCCGCTACTTTCAAAGGCAACATCAACAAAATCCACAGCTATGGTACCGCCGCTCTCACATTTAAACTTTCAACTATAACCAATCTTGCTCGACACAAACTAGTCAAGGACTCCCACGATTCTCGGTATTCAAAATATCACCTTTGCTCACCTTGTGAACAGGGAAAAGCACTCGTGCTCATTTTCCTTCAAAGGTGGGACACAGACTCTCAAGATGTGCTTCATCTTCTTCACATGGATTTCATGGCTTGCGGCGTGCAAACGATCAATGGCAAACGCAACATCTTAGTAATTGTTGATGACTATTCACGCTTTGGACTGGGTCTACTTTCTTCAAGCAAAGACCAAGCATCACATATGATCATCACCTTTCTCACAAAAATACGAGTTCACTCCAAACACCGTCGACAAATAAGAGCAGACAAAGGAATCAATTTGTTAACAAAACTCTTCGTGAATTTTATGAGAAAGTGGAATTCAACATCGACATCTATCGCACGCACACCGAATGTAACGGAGTTGTTGAAAGACGAAACCGAACGTTAGTGGAAGCGCAAGAACAATGTTAATCAATGCTAAACTCCAGATTACTTGTGGGCGTGTCGATCATCGCATGCAATACTCAAACCGTCTATGATTACAAAACGCCACAACAAAACACCTTTCGAGCTTGTCCATAACGTAAAACCGAATCTCAAACACTTTCATGTATTTGGATCTCTTTGTTATCCGAATAATGATCGTGATGACTTTGGAAAGCTCAAAGCCAAAGTCGACATTGGTGTCTTTATTGATATTGTGATAATTTAAAGGTTTCGAACTGGAATCGTCGAACAAAGGAGGTTATGGAAACGATTCATGCTCATTTTGATGAACTTACGAAATGGCTTCGAGTATAATACTTGGAACCCTTGTGACAACCGATTAAACTTCCTTCAAACCCCATCATCACCGAACAAAGCCCTCACTTACTCGTCAATAAATGGAAAGATTATTTGCTCCTACAATCGGTGGCGATATTGATGAACGTGCTCTGTGTATCCATTGTTCACCGCTCAACCCGACACTACTCTTATACCGATACACCGCTACAACAACTACGGTTGAAGAAGCACCACCGATTGACTCCAACACAACATTGAACAAACCGCCCAACAATGATGAACCCGCCGATGATGTTCTTAATGAAGTACCCCACTGCAGATTTTGATCCAAATGCGTTCTTTAACCCGTTTGCTAATGAGATCGCCGCACCAGACATGTTGGAATCTTCAACAAGCCATTTGAATCCTCAAAATTTGCACAATGTATACCAACATCAACCTCTACACATCGATGGACAAAAGACCATCCTATGGAAAATATTATTGGCAACCCGAATCAACCAACCGTTATTTAGACAACGTCTTCACGAGATGGTGAACATTGCATTTATGCACTCACCGTCCGCCAATCGAGCCTAAAAACATTAAAGACGCAATGACAAAAGACAACTGGTTGAATCCATGCAAGAAGAACTCAACCAATTCAAACGCCTTAAAGTGTGGGAATCGGTTGAAAGACCAACGGGGTCTACGTCATTGGTCTCAAATGGATTTGGAAGAACAAATTGATGTCAAGGGAACGAATCGTAAACAAGTCACGCCTCGTGGCTAAGGGTTATCGATGGGAGGAGGTATCGACTTTGAAGAATCATTTGCTCGTTGCTCGCCTTGAGGTCGCTCGGATATTTCTCGCGTCGCGGCTCACATGATTATGACGGTCTTTCGATGGATGTCAAACCGCTTCTCAATGGACAACTTAAAGAAACGGTTTATGTCACCAACCGTAGGATTCGTTGATCCCGAGTACCCAAACCATGTCTATAAACCGAACAAAGCTCAGTATGGTCTCAAACAAGCTCCTCGGGCATGGTAATGATAAGCTATCCTCTTCCTCATTGCCAATAATTTCACCAAAGGTTCGGTCGACCCTACTCTTTTCATACAATATCACGGAGCACATATCTTAATTGTTCAAATTTACGTGGATGACATCATTTTTGGGTCTACACATAAAAAGTACTCAATCGCTTTTGCAAAACTAATGAAGAAATTTTTGAAATGTCCATGATGGGTGAACTTACGCTCTTTCTAGGATTACAAGTTCATCAATCTCCCGTGGTATTTTCTTGAGTCATCCAATATGCCCTTGAATTTTTAAACAAATTTGAATGAAAACACCATGACACTTATGCCACACCAATGACTCATACCAAGAAGCTAGATCACCAGATTTACATGGAAATTAGTCGACCGACAAAATACCAAAGTATTATTGGTCTCTCATGTATCTAATAATTAGCAGACCGACATTGTCTTTTCCGCTTATCTCTGCTCCGCTATCGATCAAGACCAATGAAACCCACCTCTACGAGGCTAAAAGAATCCTCCGATACATCAAGGGAACCATTAACTGGGGATCCGTATCCCAAGGATTACGGTTTTGAACTAATCGCTTTTTGCCGATCACGCAGATGTTTAGATTCACGAAAAAGTACTTCAGAGCACTACACTTTACGGGTGATAAAGCGTGTCTTGGCAATCAAAGAAGCGAGGATTGTACATCATCGTCATCAACCGGCGGTAATATGTAGCCATGTCGAGCGTGTTGTGCTCAAGTCATCCGGATGAGAACACAACTCAAAGACTATGGTTACGACGTTGATGAATCCCGATGTATCATGACAATCGAGTGCCATTGCGATCTCGTGCAACTCGCCTCAAGACTCAAATCAAAGCACATCAATTCGCTATCATTTCATCAAGGACCACGTGGAGCAGTGCGCTTGAATTATACTTCGGATGCGAGAATACCAATAGGCGGATCTTCTCTTAAAGCCTTGCCTCCTGCTAGGTTTAATGAGTTGGTCCACGGATTAGTATGCGGTGTTTGACTCAAGAGGAATTGATGAACTCTTAAAGCAGCCTTAAAAACCACCAAACACCAAAATCTCTTTGTAAATATTTTCAAAACAAAATATAAAAATATAAAACCCGATAAAACAACAAAATATTTTTCTATCTATTTTTCTTCAACATGGCAAGTACATTTTTTCGTCAACACTCTAATCTATCAAAATTCAAGATTTTTCCGATCAAGTGTTGAGGGGAGAAAATAAATATTAATCGCTTCAAAATAACTCGTACTTGCATGTTATACTATCCCTTATGATTCTTTAATAATGGTGGTCATATTTACGGTTTATCGACACTCCTCGAACTAAAATTTATAAACTTTCGTTATTTCTTAAGTCGAGGGGAGTGTCGTCAAAGTTATTTCTAAATATTCTTCGTTTGGTAACCAAATGGATGTTAAATGGCTTTGGATGAAAATGGAAAAGCGGAGGGACTAAACCGCCAAAAAGCTTAAAGTTATTGTGGAAAACTAGAAGGGGGGTTGAATAGTTTTACCAATTTAAAACTTCCTTTTGTATATTTAGATCGACTTATGTCAATCTATTTGGTTATTTATGTTGGACATTGATAGATAGATATATAAATGTGTAATGGAAGATAAAGTAAGAAGCACATCACCACGACGACAAGTTATTTATAGTGGTTCGGCTACAAGGACACCTTCCTTGCCCTACTCCACTCCCGAGTCACCTACCGAGAGTTCGTAAGCACTACACCAAACTCCTTATGGCGGAGAAGCCTTCACAACGTCGCTTAACCTTTTTCCTGTACAAAGCTAAATACCGAGTTCTTTCACACCAAGGCGAACCACACCTAACACAACGTCGCTTACCCTTTATCACGGTGCTAGGCTAACCACCGAGTTCTTTCACACCTTAGGAGAACTAATCCTTCAAAACGTCGCCTACCTTTTATTAGGTACTAGGCTAAGCACCTAGTTCCATTACCATGGAGGAACTACTACCCTTCACAACACAACACCCTAATATCATGAGATCTACTCCTTGTTACAATATCATCAAGGATATCACCATCCTTGAAATAAACAACTACTTATAAGTATAACGATGCACCTCATCAATTATATCGACCCAAGCATTCTTCCCAAATGCTACTTGATTAGATTTTCGGCATCCTTCACTAATGCCTTTGACACAACGCTTGGCACCGCTTCACTAATGCCTTCGTCTTGACACCTTTAGCATTCTTCACTAATGCTTTGACACGGATGATGAGCACCTTTCACTAATGCTTTCATCTTGACACTTTCGGCATTCTTCACTAATGCCTTCAACCCGACATCTATGGAGAAAGGTAGATCTATCAACAAGAGAACCTTCGTTGTCTTGATGATGATGGCATGGCAACTCATGGACTTGAGCTTGCATCGTTCAAGATGTGGTGATCTTTCCTTTAAGAGGAACCTAGAAGATCGCACAAAAACAAAAGAGAAAAGCTACATAGATCTCTTGGATGCGAGGTTGGAGGTTAGAATACTTGGGGAAGTATGTGTGTAAAGGGATGAATAGAAAGGAAGAAATGGCTCTCATTTATAGAGAAAATTCTCTCTGCTTCCCGGATCCCACGGATCCTTCCACTTGAATCCGGCTAGCACAAAGCTAGGGATCCGTGGGCAGCTCCTCTTTGCCCGTGGGTATTTTTGGTTACGGGTCATGGGTTATGGGTTGATCCATGGTTTACTATCTAGATACAATGTACCTTAAGGATACATTGAACTTGTGTAAGTGGTATATATAAAACCATGGTTTATGGGTCAAAACCATTTTCTAGTTTTTATCTATTTAGTATATACTTGCTTTTACCCATTTTAGTATATACTTGTTTTTACCCATTTTAGTATACTTAATATAAGTATGTATTAACTCATATGTAAACACTAGTTGTTGTACATATGTATCTAACTCATAAATTACTTAAACTTGTTAAGCCAATATGTAAACACTAGTTGTTGTACATATGTATCTAAAATATAAAATCGCTTAATCTTGTTATAGTGTTTTATGTGAAAGCGTAAGTGTGTTAGAAAACCATTAGTTCAAACCATTTACGTATTTTATTTGTTTCGTTTAATATGATTTTACTTTTGTTATCGACAAAACATTAGAAGATCGTAAAATATAAATAAACGCTTTTACGGCTTATTCAGACACGCTTATTTTAATAAAACTCCTCCACCTATCTTCACCACTTCACATTTATTACAAACACCAAACTAATCCTACGCCTATAAATCGCTCAACAAATCTGAAGTTTTGATCATCAACTGTAAGTGATTTTGTGTTTGTAACACGCTTTTAAACATTGGTTTTGATTTTCAAAGCGAATCCAACGGTTAAATTTACGTATATGAGTTGATCTTGTGTTCTACGACATGCGTAAGAACACATGATCATGTTTGTGAGTTTTGTTGTTAAGATAATAGTGTCAAAACGCTTCTTTAACATCATTGATACCATTTTTCTACTCAAAATGCACCCGTAATCACGTATTGATTGAATTTGAAAACTAGGGTTTATGCGTGGGTTTGGGTATTCTCGAATGTGAATGTTTTTGGTCAAAAAGATAGTTGTGTGATGTTGTTATCATGATGAATTAATGATATCTAGGCTTTAAAACAACGAGAAACAATAATGGATTGAGAATTAGAGATTAGGGTTTAATGTTCTCGAGATTCGGGTATTTTTGATTCACCGCTAATCGGATGTTAATACTTGGTTATATCACTCACATGACTTCTTAGAACTACGGAAAAAATTTGGTGCAAATTCCATGGCTAAAAATCTTACGCGTAATTCATAAACTTTAGGGTTTTAGTTTACATAAGGTTCTTCTACGCCAGAATCGCTTGATTGAGTGTTTGTGAGTAATGGCTATACAATGAATGAGGGTGTTAATATTGATGCCGTGATGAATTTATTTCGTGCTTGCTACTCGTAAAAATCGTAATCAAGGTTGTTAACCATCTACGATAAGGATCACCCACGCCGTAGCATGTTATCGCGAGAGGAATCTTACGCCGTGGCGCTTACGCCGAAGGTTCTACAAAGGGACCACGGCGTATCACCTGTGAAGGATATGCGTAAAAAGTGACCTCCACGCATAAGGTCTACTCTTACGGTAAGCCTTACGCGTAAGGTTTTATATACGCCACTGGCGTAAGCTTTACGCATAAGGTCCCCTTTTCCACGCTGTAATATTTCTTACACGTAAGTAAGGATCCCACGCACAAGCTTGCCTATATCGATACTTCTCCGTTTACACATAAGCTACCATTTCACGCCTAAGCCTTGATCAAACCTTCATTATGAATTGTTACGCGTGTAAACTTGTAAATAAATAAATCATAACGTCAATGAAACCAATAATGTCACTAATAAGCTTCGCGTTTAATATGTTGTGTTAAATAAGTGATAACATAAACTTTAAAACTTAAAGTTAACTAACTCCAAAACTTATCACGGCGTCATTGGGTGTTGAACAAACAAGTGACATTGGACTCGTAACAATCATTGACATTGCACATTCAATAATAAGACTATAAAACCATCATTGACTAACATAATGTCTTTTGATATGTTGGTTCTTTTGGCTAATGTTATTTCAGATCACGACATGGCGCTCGAATGAATGTGGATGCACCAAACGTTCTCACCGTTCGATATCTTCCCAGCTGGCTATCCAATGAAGATTGGAAAGAACAACCTTAAATGTTGACTTTGAGACCCTCACTCTCACTGAATCTTCTTGCTTGATTCTTGGATATTACGAAGAATCATCCTTATCGAACATGCTCTCCCATTACGCTCTCGTTCTCGAGATCTACATCCGCATTCCGGACTACAATGCAAATGATCAAAGACGAGAATGTTGTGATTGTGACTCTCAACAACAAGCAAGTCACCATCACATTGCTGATTTAAGAAATTGTCCTCCTTATTCCTCGAAATCGTATTAACCGAGTTACTCTGCTTGCTGGCGAAGATACCGTTACGCAATTTTTGATTGATATTGGGTATGTGAAGCTTGAGGAGTTATCACTAAACATTCCCATATGGATCTTAAAACATTCCTCATTGTGGAGAACCCTTTATATCATCATCACAAAATCATTTACGGTCGTGGCCGCAGGCTATGAGCATCCTAAGCTCATGGAACCGCAAATCTTTTGGGCTTTGATCAACATGAAGCACATGAAGTTGAAGCTACGATATGGGATGACATGATGACATTCCTCAAAAAGCTTGGCTCAAAGATTCTTTATATCGGATATACTAAAGCTGTTGATTCAAAGAGCACTGGGTACAACGAGATATCAAGAGAATCAATGACCCGACAATCTTGGCGTGTTGTCCAAACCCACTCTAATAGTCGATTTAAGGAGTCAACAACTAAGAAACAAGGTCTTTGTGTTCGGATCTTCTTCTTTGGATGAACTCAAAACTTTACTCCTATAAAGATATTTGGTGTTGTGGAAGAGAAGAAAGTTGGGTTTCTCGATGAAAATCTTGGTACACCTACGGGAGAACCGTAAGAGAAATCTTTGGAAGTCTTGCAGTTAATCGAGAGTCAAAGGAAGTTCGAAAAGAGGAAACCAGGACGCAAAGAGGACAAGTCCTCGCCAGGAAGTTGTTCCTATTTTCATTCCTAAGCTGAACCGCCAAGAGAGCTAGTGAATGAGCTCACGAAGATACTGTAATCGGTGAGAAGAGGTCTTACTCACTGAATCTGCAACCACACCTTCTTGATGGCAAAACCTCCTAGTCCACCACAGTCCAAGGAAAAGGGAAGACTCGATGGTGAGCACGAAGATGAAGCTGGATGAAGAGCAAACCGGATACATCATACGGGAAGTTCAAAATCATTAGGCTCCAACCGTTGCGAAAAAGAATTTGCTAAGGATCAAATGGGTGGCCGGAGGTCAAGTGGTCAGATTCAACCTACACCAAATCGATGCGGTTAATCAACCCGATAAGGGATGCGGTGCCACCACTTTGGAGCAACAACAAGCGTGGAAGATACTATTGAGTATGACATTGAAGAACCGAAACTAAAAAGTCCGAGAAAGATAAAGATGTTGATTATGATCGGTTCTTACGGATAGTCCTACACGCTCAAAGAAGGAAACTTGAACCACCAAGGACCCTGGTCTCCTCACATCTCATCATCATCGGATTCATCATCTCACTCTTCACACCACCATCAAAAGATCAACCAATCAACATCCAAATCGGTGAAAAGCCAACGGCCTCTTGGATTTCTCAAGCTAAAACTCGAATCGTTAAAGGCATGTCAAGCAGTTGAAAAGAAGACATGCTTTACAAAAGGCTGGATTTCTCATTTGGACATATCTGATGTCTTCATGATGAGAGCGACAAGATGCAAGTTGAAAGGGAATACATCCGGAGTACATGAAGCGTGATCCTCGAGGGAAATGAGCGAGATGATCAAAGGTTACACTCATAAGTACCTTCTTGACATCGTTCTGGAATTACAAAGGAGTCATTCACCAAACAACTCTATCCTAATCTCTACACACGGCCAAACAGACCATGAAATCAACTCCAATGCATGTGAATATCAATCCGAGTTGATCCCATAATCTTCTCGATCTTTGAATTGGTTAACAATTTGGTAGCTCCGAATGTCGAAGCGATCTTAACATTTGCCTCCTACGAGGTAAATTGTTTGAAGCATTGCTAGAATACCAACTAAAATCGGCATGGAGAAGAAATTTGAAGGCCTAAGCATCCATGACGATGAAGATAAGGATCGGGATAAGAATAGCGAGCCTAAATGCAGAAGAAGTCTGGTGAATCATCTTGAATGCAACCTCCACCCCATCGGACTCCGGTTCAACAAAGATCTCCTCTCGCTCTTCTAATCGAAAACCTCGGGATTCTTACGAATTACCACCATGCACTCGAAAACCGTGATCACTTTGAGTATAAGGGTGGTGACGATGAGGAAGTCCTTGAGCCCTACAACAACCCGCCTCTCCCGACAAAGTTAAGAAACCATAATCTTCATCTAGGCCTAAGAAAAGAAGAAGAAGGCGCCAAATCTTGTGATGTATCATGGCTGAGCGAAGATGACAACGATGAATTTGAATGGTTTTCTACACTTGTTAATTCCACTCCCCACCGGTGAAGGTCAAGAGGTTCTGAATGTAGTACATTGGAGCATGCGAAACTACATAAGAAAAATTCCGTGTGAAGAAGATGACGAAATCCGAGGTTGAGCGAATCAAGAATGAAGCATTTCAACTTCTCAAAACCGACTCAGAGTGCTATTGAAGTTGAGTATCACCTCGATAATAGCTGAGCCATATCTAACAACATGGATTGGCTCAACCCGAAAGCAAACACCGACTTCACCAAGCGGGACAACCCTCCATATTACAATCCAGTGGTCTAAACCTCTACCTTCAATTGGCCAACGGATCGACCTAGGATTCCATTCCGATATTTATTCAACAAAGACTTGGAATTTCTTCACCACGGTGGTGATGGTTCGAGGAAATATGCTACATCCTTGACACTTCCGTTCCGGTGACCATATACTCTAAGCGCATAGCCATCGAGGAAAGAGCTAACCACATGCTCTCCAATAAAGTGGAAGAGTATGATCGTGATGCAATGTATGGGATTCACCATTGGTCGGGGCACGAAGAATCTACTCTGATGCCGGTTGAAGTCTCAACATGAAGTGTTCGGTACTAAGAGTATCGTTGCCATCAAACATGTTGATCTTTCATCTAAATGGGACCACACTTTCCTCAAGAATATTGTGGTCAAAAGGCAAGGCGAAGGGATTATGCATTCTCAAGGCGGACTTTGAGAATTTGTCTATTAACGACATTGAAGACATGTACCTTGCCAAAGCATGCGGTCGCATGAGACAATTCATTGAAGTGCAACGTGAATACATCAAGTCCTTGCTTATCTTAATCGGAAGAATAGTAATCAAAGAGCGTGTAGAAGATCTCCGACTGCGGTTGAATCATATCGGACCGTGTCAACTTTACTCCACTTCGACTATATCTTCCCGCATCAACCGACTTTCACAATACACACTCGCCACCAACCATTCGAGATGGTTTACCTTAGTGAAACACAAGCAAGCTGCTTGATGGCGTGTGAGAGATCTTCACAGGTTTGGGGATCGCTGCTCAAGAAGGTTAGGGACGGATTGGCTTATAGGTTGAAGGATATTCATGAAGGAATTGGGTCACAAAAGCAATGGAATTCTATGGAAGGCAGGATGTGAGGAGAATCATCACCAAGATTGATGAAAGGTTGTATAGGCGGGACCGATTCGAGAACTTTGGAAAGCTTTGTTGGTGGTGGACCATGATTAACATCACCGGCTATCAACGCCATATTTGCATTCTGGCAACATCATTGGACTACAGTACCCCTTGAACGCCTCTATTTCACTTAAATTTGGATGTGTGATTTATTATGTCAATGGCTTATGCAATACATAACGATTATACAACCAGTAATTGTCAAGAAAGGACCCTCGTGGTGCGCTTGATTGCCACAATCCTTATAAAAGGAGAGAAGCTTTACTTTCGAGTGAACCTTATCAAACCTTTCACTTTTCAAGGTTTTACTCAAAGAACAAGTACTTCCCTTATGATTTTCAAAACCTTAACCGTTTATATCACTTGTCGAGGGGAGTATTTGACTTAAACTTTGTTCACCAAAATGTTCTTTGTGTCACTCTTCCATGACACTCGAAATGGTCATATTTATTCTCAACTTTTCAAAAATAACATTTTATATGCCATTTTGAGGGGAAAGATTATGTGATAAGAAATATGTTGTGTACATGCAAATGAATCTTTGTGCTATATACTTAACCAACGAATTGTGATACTTAATTGTTAGTAACTCGAAAAAGACTTGTCGGGACGGATAATAATTTCAAGCTAGTTAGCTGGTGATGTAAGCGTGTCTCATAAAGGACTTGTCCGAGTAGAATGTACCATTAGAAACTCTTGGTAGACATGAACTCGGCGGGTTTGACAACCTTTCGAGGTTTGTCTACACCTTCAAGGTAGTTATTAGAGCTAGTTGTCACCTAAAGGCGACAATGTAACTCTTTAACTATACAGCGTAACCAGCGTCTCATGAAGGATTGTCTATCTTGAGTTGATCGATTCAAAAGTGCGCTCTTTCCTCATTTATCGATTTAAATTAAAACTCTTAAGTACATGTGGAGGGGAGTATTTATGCAAAATATTTATCTCTCAGCAGTGGTACTAAAATGTTTTCATTTACAAACACTTTGAGAGATTTTCAAGAAAATGGTTTTATGGCAACATAGGTTAGTCATGGGTTATAAGGTGACTAAGGTTAGGAATAACGATCTATGATCCGCCAGATAGGAGGGATCTACCCGAGGACACCACAAATAGTTAGAATTTAAAAGTCCTTAGGTATGATTGTAAAAGGAGAAAATGAGAATCGGAGAAAGAAGGAGTTAAAGAATCAAAAGAAATGCAAAGAAAAGGGTGAAAAGAAATAGCCCTCAGTTATTCAACTTAGAGACGTACACGGGTTCAATTCATATACTCTTGGTTGTCACTTGATAATACCTGTATTGAAGATTAAAAGTCGTCATGGACCCGTGGCGCATGCACTAAACCTTCTTAGCCACTCAAGTTTCTCTCAAGCTGAAACTTGTTTCATTCTCAGGGAACCTACATAATCTATCGGCTTTCTCTTAGAGATTCGCGATATTGAAGAAGGAGACCCACTCCTAGTCTCAGCTCAAGAAAACCAAAGCGCACAATTGAGTCTAGAGCCACGAGATTCATCAAAAGATCTCTTAAGTACACTTAACATTTCATCACTTGATGTTCAACAAAAGAACATCGGTGAGTGCGTTCTCGAGTCCTTCACGGATCTTAGCAATCGCCGAGAACATTTATAGAGAGGTTCTGGATTGTGATCCTCGGTGATTGAATGGAAACTCTGCGCGGTCGACATCAAGCGACCACGGCAATTTGGTCCCTTGATAACTCCCGTGGATTCGCTTAGTGTCTCAAGCGGTCTGATCGTGAGGTGATGCTTGATTGTACCTCGGCGACTCATCTGAATCTATGGGTGTACTTTGGTACATCGCGTTATCTCACTTATGGGACTCAGGTTCGGGAGCGACCTTTGTGAGAATTAGAGTTGTGTTTTCACACTATCTCATTAACACTCTCGAGTTCAAACTTGTAAGTCTGGGAATCCAAGCTTATTACTAACCGTTTTAATGTTTTCTTCTTATGGAAGCTACGGAGCGGAATGATCGTCTGATTCTTCACATGCTCATCCCAACATCATCACTAATGGAATTTCTATCTCAAAGCAACACAAAAGTCGAAATTATTCTTCGTCAAGCCAAAGAATCTACAAAGTTAAAGACTTAAAGAACTTCATTAGTATTGAAATCCAACGTTAAAGGCGTGTGAGCATGTTGAAGAATGGCGTGGAACCTTTGAACAGAAGCGGATCACGAGGAGGACTTCATCACGAGACCACAACATACTATCACTTTCATCACAAAGAACAAAGATAATGATGACGTCAAGCGAAATTGTTTAAAGAAAACAATTTCTCTACCTTTGGGAGATTGTTCGAATCAAGGCAATTCTTCTCACAAGAAAGAAGAATGTCGGGAAGGCGTCAAAGCTACTATTACATCAATGCCTTCACGTTTATATTCTTCATCACCAACACTTAGGGGAAGTTGTTGGAATCACTCCTAAACCTAATTCAAGTGTTAGTGATTCACATGTAATAGTTAAGCAATTATGGTCTTTATGTTTGTTATTAGTGTTAAGCTTATGTAGAAGGCCCATGAGCTTAGGCCCATGTCCATTAAGGAAAGGAAGGGAGTAGGAGTGTTGCCTAGCTCCCTTCCTATAAATACCTTGTAATAACCCTCACTTGAGGTTGGTTGTTCAATTCATTTCTCATTCACTCTCTACGCTAACCTTTCATAGTTTCATATATGTGTATGTGTGTGTGTGTTTTCAACCGACCTCTATCTCTTCTCTATTTCTTTCATTGATGCTTGTGTTGTAAACTTAGTGACATATCGGTTTTCTTCGGATCGTGAAAAGACTCATTTTGGAAAAACTACGTCTGAAGAGATCCACCTATTAGGTTTCCTTTCCATGTTCATTTTGTCAGCGGGTTTTTTATGTATGGTGTCTTAGTGGATTGTACCTTGGAATCATGATTAGTGCAAGCGACACATTTTTGACATGTAGGACAGACAGATTCAACATTCTTGTTTAGGCGACTACCTTAACTTTGTCACTCTGATCATTTTGAAATTGTTTCTTGTTGAAAAAGACTCAGAATTCCTGGTGTTTTTTTCTACATGCTTAGCATTCTGCTTCCCATAACTACTCTTAGATGCAAGCCAATCCCTAGTCTTGTGTAGAGTGTTCCTAGGTAATGGTTTACAACTACTAGTATTGCCTTGAAATCTTGTAGAATTCATCACCCTAGATGTTGCACCTAAAATTCCGTCTTTTCGAGTTTGTGCCTTTTTCCTAGCTTCTTCTAGATAGTGATTGTTGACCATGTCGTTAGAACCAACAGATTCTTTAACTGGATTTTTGGTCACATTCCGTGTACAAGTCTTAGAAATGCCAGGTGTAATCACTTTTGGTGTTTCAACAACTGCTTTTTCTTTTTCAAAACCTTTGATAATTCTCTTTTAATAGGCAAAATCTATGGAGTGACTGTTTTTGACAAATCATTTTTCTCATTGACTTTTGGAGGAGATTGAGAAATAGACATATTTGGTTTGGAAACATTTGTTTTCTCCTCAGTCAATGGTTTTGCAAACTTAGTACCTGACCTTTCCTTTTGACATCCCGGTGAGCTCTCGAAAGATCATTTTGCTCTTTCATGTCCTTGCAGAGCACGCTCATCGACAATTTGTCATACTTGTATTCCTCGGATTTTCGATCAAGTTGTTTAAAATGCGACATCGTTTTATTTTCAAGTTTTTCAAGAGCTTTTCATATTTTGAAATAATTGCGGAGGTCTCGGTGGAGTCTTTCATTGTCTTCAACAAAATATGTTTGCAAGATAATGGACATGATAATGCTGATAGTTATAACATCTTGAAGAGAGAATCATTTAAATTTTCCAAAACTTTGATGTGTTCAAAACTTTCATTAGCTTGCTTTACCAGGGATTTATGGTCCTTGACAAAGTCATGTGTTTCTTTCAAAAATGCTTGTTCAAAATGAGTTACCCTCGCACTTACGTGATTTAGCGGAGGGGTAATTTGAGTTTCAAAAATCTGTTTTATTTCATCATCAAAACTAGAAAACCAGATGTTTGTTCTAATATTGGTTTTAGATTTAACAATCTCTTGAATTCTCCCAATTCTAGTTTTAACGTCATCTAAAATGCTTCGAGCATCACTTGTGTGAAAAGGATTGTTTGAAGACATTTGTTCCATGTTGAAAATGATTTTGAAACAACAATTGGTTTTGAAGCGATTTTGTGCAGTTTGTTTGAAACAACATGTGTTATGTAAAATTTTGACTTTTCTTTTTGAGGACAAATTTAATTCGGAAATTTTGTTAAGTTTATTTATGTCGATTGGTTTCATTTCTGGGTTCTTTTGTTTCATTTTGATCTACTCTCATCAATTAGTTCTAAGGTTTCATAAGAATCCACGAACATTTATGGGTTCATGCAAAGGTTTTCCATTATTCAACACATTCGATCTTTACGAGCTTTCTTGAGTGCACAAGGAGGTTTGTTACCAAGAGCCATTTTTGTGTTGTATGATAATCTGATTTGTTTGATTAATCAATATATTGGTTGTTTTAATTTGAATGACCCGTTGTAACAAGCAAATTTTCCAATTTTTGATTTTTTCATCTTTATCAAGAATTTCATCAAGAAGAGAATCTTCTCGTTTTGAAAAATTAGTTATCAACTTTTTCTTCTCTATTTCAAGATCAGAATACATTGATTTTTGTTTAGAAAGTTGGTCTTTTAGATCAGAAATTTCCTTGATTAAAGATTTTATTTTCAAGTTCAAGTTCACATCAAGTGTGTCATACTTGATTTGAAACTTTTTTTCTCTTAAAGCGGAATTTTGATAACCAATTTCTAATTCGACTCTTTGTTTTTGTGAAATTCAAAGCTTTTGCATTTTCCTTGTACCTCAGCTCGGTGGTCGATTTCTCATTCGCTACCTTAACTTCGCTATTGATCGTTTAACTTTCTCAATCTCAATACCACAATTATTAATTAATGTTTCAAAGAGGCGTGTTTCCTCATCATTAGCACCATTACATTCAACTTGACCTCCATTAGGATCCATATATGGGTTCGAGTTAACATTGCTATTAACTTGCTCCCCACATATGTGTCATAATAAGGTTTGGGATGGCTTCTCATGAGTAAGCGGATTAGCAACATTACTATAATTTGGTACCTCATTCGGTAGATCGTATGCGTGAGCAGGAGGTATGTCAAAAGTACTGCTTGATGTTGTGTCATGCTTAATGACTGTATGACTGGAATTTGCATTATCGTTTGCTTTATCTGCCCATCCTGAATTCCTAAAGTCGTATTCCTCAGCAGTCAAATCTATTCCTGATTCTTCTTTCAGTGCTAACATCAACATGTACTTGATCCTTTCAAGCTTCGTCATTGTTTTGACACTTGCATCGAGAATCTTGGCTTTGAGTTCGGAGGTAGCATTACGAACCGAAGTCGTAAAAGTTATCTCCATTTTGATATACCATATTACGATGCAATATGACCCCATGATGTCCAACATCACGCTCGTATATTGCATCGATTCCCCATTGTATATCCGTAGCAAATCCTTCTTGACTCCCAATAACATCAACCATTTGTCCTTCTTGACTCATATGTATACTTGGTTGAGCAAACTGCGTATTGAACGCTGAAATCCATGTATTGGAGAATGAAGCAATAGCATTTGTGAAAGCAGTTTTGAAATGATCTTCCTGAGTTGCCATTGATGAAGGTATGTATGATAAAGTTGATGTAGGATCGATTCAACGATAAAGGAGTTGTGTTTGATGAAGATTAAGCTCGGTTGTTGTAGTGAAAATTTAGTCGAAAACTTAAAACCTCGATAAATTCTATTCGGACGTTTTAGGATTGAAGGTTGACCGAATGATGGGTAGAAACGTGAAAGCAGATTCTGGTTCAAAAGTTATGGCCCTTTGAAGTTTCTTTGAAGATCTTACTCGTAAACTTGAGCGTGGCGTGGGATTGGTGTAGGCGTAGGATTTGGTGCTTAGGCGTGGGTTTGCTAGCGTAGACTTCATAGGCGTAGGATTCCTTAGGCGTAAGTTTCCCTACGAGTAGATTTCTTACAGTAGGATTTCCTTAGGCGTAAGATTGGGTTATAAACCAAAATCCTTCACACTTGTCCAAGTGTGAGAGATATCCAGTCGAAGTGTTTTTAGGCTTATGCAAGCAAGGAAAACACCGAGTAACGATTATTGCACGTAAGATTCTTCACCAAATGCTTCAGGTAGGTTGGTTCTTCAGTAGAAATCCTACTGAGTGGGCGCCTTACGAGTAGAATTAGGGGTTTTGACTTTGTGTACTTGAAATCCTTACGAGTAGGCGCTTGATTTTGCAAAACACTACTTTTCACACAAAAACACGATTCCAAATGATTTCTTTTGCACAAACTTCTTCTAAAACACGTAAAGATCAATAAAAACTACAACTTTAGCTTAAAAAACACGTAGAAATCAAAGATTTATGCCCAAAGATCACGTTTTTATATAAAAATGCAACTTTCTTGTAAAGTTTTAACAAAAAAACGTAACACAACACTCCTAAACCATTGTTAGGCGATTGATACCAATTGTAGGACCTTGTTTTTCTCAACCTTATCACACAATAACAACCTTATGCGTAATAACACATGATATAACAAGAAAGATGAAGTAAAGAAAGGTGGTGACTTGAATGATGATATGTATGTTTTAGAGAGATAAAGGAAAGAACATGAAACTATATTTCATAAGGAAAAACATACACTTACACACTCAAGCACACCCCTCAAATGACACATTTGAGGGGTATTTATACTCTCATACAAAACACCTAATGGGCTTGCCATGGGCCTCGTGGATATGGATTGGGCTTGGTTGGATTACAACAATAAAGCTAAGCAACTTAACTTCTAGCTATTTAGCTTAGCCCGATCCACGAGCCGTTGACTATTCTATTACGATATCTAACACATCGTTACAAAGTTCCTAAGCGTGAATGACCATCACTTCTATTAATTATTATTCGGTGACAAAGAGTATCCATCCCAATTCTCTACATTAACCCATTCCAATTCTTTTTTCTACTTTAGGTGTCTCGTTTAATCTGTTGCCTAGGGTTGTTACATGTTGAACCTGACTAGGTTGAGCTGTTTCAGTTTAGACACAACAATTTTATAAAGATGATGCACTCGACTTGTTTTGGTTTGGGCACATAAGGCTTCTTGATTAAAATTAGTTTGGAAATATTTATGGGTTCGATTTAAGCTCGAGAACATTGATATATCCCGATGGATCCTTCATTTGTCATTAGATTGTGGTAGAATACTCATTTGGTTGTCTTCTAAGACATTGGTTCCGAGTTCTTCCCAAAATATCCTTCACTATCATTGGATTAACGGAGAATTCAATGGAATAGTCTTGAGACACAAGTGTTTCAGGGGTTTTCCATTTGCTTTGTAATCAAGTAAAGACTCATCAAACTTTTGTTCAGGTTTAGGTGTGTAGTCTTCATTAAGTGGTGGTGGAACTCCTTTATAATTATCAGTTTTAACAAATCTTTTATAAAGTGGTTTACCAACATAGTCTTCTTCTGAACTACCAAATATTCGAGGTTTCATTTCTTCCTCATAACTCAAAACCTCACTATCTCGATTTAATCTCATGACCTAAACCCGATTTCTGATTAGAGCTCATGCCGAATTAATTAGCCTATGTAGATTCTTAGAAGACTCTCCCAAGACCCAACTATTTTCTTTAATTCATCTCTTTCATATTGTGCTTTTATACCAATTCTTCTATATTTCCTTAGCTTTTCATCATTAGCAAAATTATCATTAGCTTGAAAATTAATTTTTCATTTAGTGATGAATTTTGTTTTAAGATTTGAAATTTGTGCTTCTAAGGTTATGATAGCATTGGTATAAGCTAGAATTAATGTTCCTTTCTCTCAGCTGAGTTAATTGCTCATCACTTTGTATTTTAAGTTGGTTATATGTATCAACACGAGTTTTAAACATTAAAGATACCTCATTTGTTTGAGCCAATGGCCATGAAAGCGAGTGATTGGTAGACTCCTTTTCGACATGTTCTCCCCAATTGATAGCACCTCCATCCATGGTCGTAAGTGAACCTTTTGACTATCCCGCTGTCTCATCTTCCTTTGTTTGATAGGAGATTCCTTCTTCTTCCTCACGTTAGTTGCCACAGGAGATTTACATTCCTTGCAAAATGCCGGGATGATGGTGGTTGTAGCTTTCAAGATTCTTTTTATCAAAGCCAGCTGGAGTCTTTGGATCATAATGAACTCTTCTACCATGTCTCTTAAAGAACTTTATTTCATCCGATAGCAATCATAGCTATCGCCAATTTATATCCATCTCTTGAATATTTGCATCATTGATGCTGCTCAAATCTTCATTGAACATATCCATCTCTTATGATGATCTAGCAAGAGAGAATAGATAACTGACCGACAACTCCAACAAGTGCCTCTCTTTCTATTGTAATTAATGAAGAGTACTATAACTACCACGGACTTAACTTTGGTTAATCTTGTTCTTGCCATGTGAGACAAAGGCAACATTACGAGAGCTAGAAGAGGATGTTCTTGACACATTCTTGATTTCTTGTTCAAAACCCTTAGGTTGTTGTACAAATCATCAATTGACATGATGTCAATTTAGACTTAGTCCTCATGGTCATTACGGACTTGACCATTCTTGTAGGCGAGACACAGAATTTGTGATTTGCACCTCATCGGAAACACTTTGCCACCATGGGCCTCTA
Organism: Chrysanthemum lavandulifolium; assembly: GCA_022545495.1. NCBI lineage: Eukaryota > Viridiplantae > Streptophyta > Magnoliopsida > Asterales > Asteraceae > Chrysanthemum > Chrysanthemum lavandulifolium. The sequence goes on along the minus strand of CM040241.1, from coordinate 149,609,006 downwards.
ATTGTGACAATGGTTGTTGAAACTGTCATAGCCCTTCTCTAATCCTTGAACTAGAAATAGCAAAGGCCTTAAATTGTTGTTTGTAAACTGCCTTTTGCATCTTTTTGGAGTTAGCATTCCTCGAAATCTTACTTTGATTGCCTCCCATATCTCTTTTTACATCATCCGTCCATGAAAAGCGTCGATATGCTCCTTGGGAAGTGCCATTAACAAGATGTTCTTGGCCTTTCTCTCTTTCTCTGACCAAAATTTGTTGATGATGAGTGTGGCAACCTGAGTAAGCGTCATCTTTTCCTTTGGAAACCCTCTTTTTAGAGTTTCCTTTTTATAACAACTTCCACACTTCATTATCAGTGTTCTCCGGATAGTGCTCCATCTCCATATTCCAAATGTCATATTCATCTTTCTTCAATGGTGGAAGCTTCATGGTGGAGATGGTTGTGGTATTTAATGATTTGAGGGTGGCTTAGGTTGAGAGTTATGCGATCCATCTTCATGGTTGGATTCTTCATCAGCTGAGGGGTGGTCGAGGTAGGTTTAAATTGCTTTATCTCTTGCACTTTCGGACATATTTAATGTTTACGGTTTGGAATGAGAGTTTGTGTTTGTGTATCTTGAACAGCGAGGTCCTTCTACATGCTCGTACCACTTGTAGGTCAAAATTTATGGATCTAAGTAGCCTTTGTATGACTTATAGTAAGCTTGAATAAATCCAAATTCACTATGTGAAGAACTCTTAACAACTCGTTAATGTGCTAATACGGAAACTTAACACCATAAGTATGGAGAACACAATAATAAACTAACCCAGTATTTTCTATTGATTGCTTTTAACAATGGTTTAAGGCTTACCACTCATGTAACCTAAAACCTTAGGGATCCTTTTATACACCAAATCTAATTTACTATAATACTTGTAGAAGGTAAAGATATCTCTCAGCGTACATATCTATTCCTAAAGAACTCTAACAAACTATTCCGTTTTTATCATAATGCAGACTTAACTATATAGCACTTTGTTACGCGGACTTAACCACATTAGTGCTGGCGGACTTAACTAACAGAGACTTAACTACATCTTACAAAACTTTACTATCGTACTAACGAATTAAAACTAAACAAACTTAAACAAGACTTAAATCTGTTTTACAAATTCTGCACCTTTCACAATAAAATTCCTGCATAGTAATTTGAAAATAATAAACCATGGAATACTTGCATCCTTTTGGTTGAAATTATCCCAAGTGTCTCGAGAGGAAATGTTTACGTAATTTCCTTTTCGAGAACACTTTGATGGGGATTCTCTAATCTAGATAAATGATCTGCTGACGAGGGTTCTCCGGCTCCTTTTTATCAAGAATAGTGACATCAAACTCTTGAAGGAGGAGAACCACGAAGTAATCTCGGTTTAGCATCTTGTTTGGCTAAGAGATGCTTGAGTCTAGAATGGTTGGTATACACTATGGTCCTAGATAATACAAAGTATGGTGAAATTTTTTCGAGAGAGCATAAGCAATGAGTAATAATTCTTTACATGGTTGTATAATGGCTTTGGGCATCGGTCAATGTCTTACTGCATAGTGTTAGGTCACTAGTTTTACAAATACAAGTAATATAGAAAGAGATAAGGCGATTGAACAAGATCCAAACACACACACGATAATAAAGGCGCGGTTATCGTAGATGTGAGTGAAGAGATAACTGAACAACCAACCTTGAAATGAAGGTTTACATAAGGTATTTATAGGAGAAAGCTAGGGCAACACTCTCTGGTTTCCATCCTTTCTTTAATGGACTAAGGCCTGCGCTTATGGGCCTTCTACATAAACCTAAGGCTAATTGCAAACATAAAGGCCATAATAAAGCTAACTGTGCATATTAATTACTAACATGATTATGGTTTGGGAGTGATTCCGACAATCTCCCCTCAGAGTGTTGGTGATGAGCGATGAAGGCATTGATATAATAAGTAGCTCGGCGTCTTGACATTCTTAACTCTTGTGAGAAGAATTTCCTCGATTAGAACAATCTCCCGATGTAAGAAATTGTTTTCTTTAAGCGATTTATGCTTTAGCGTCATCTTTAACTTTGTTCTTTGATCATTGTTCTTTGTGATGAAAGTGATAGTATGTTGTTATGCATCAAGTCGCCTCGGTCGACATTATTTCGTGTCTCCGTCATTCTTCACATGCTCTGCGCTCTTTGTGATTGGAATTGATCTTGATGAAGTTCTTTAAGTCTTTAACTTTGTAGATTCTTTGGTTTGTGAAGAATCATTACATTGTTATATTGCTTTTGGTAGAACTTCCATTAGTGATGATGTTGGCGTGAGAGAATACATGATCATCAGCTCAGGCTTCCATAAGAAGAAACATTTCAAGCGGTTAGTAATAAGCGGTTCCGGCGCACAAGTTTGAACTTGAGTGTTAACGACATAGTGTGAAAACACAACTCTAATTCTTACAAAGGGTTCACAGCTGGGGTCCCTGAAGTGAGATAGCGATGTGCGAAGTACATCTGAGTTCGATAGTCATTGAGGTACACGAAGCATCACCTCCTCTTGTAGACCATTTGAGACACACTCCGCGTAATCCACGGGGAGTTACAGAAATGACTTCTTGTCGGTTTGTTTGATGTTGACCATGGCGGAGTTTCCATTCAATCAGCGAGGATCACGGTTGTGAACCTCTCAAAATGTTCTCGACTGATTGCTAAGATCTCGTGAAATACTCGATATGAACCATTTGATGATCTTTTTGTTGATCAACAAGTGATGAAATTTCAAGTGTTCTAAGAGATCTTTTGATGAATCTCGTGGCTCTAGACTCAGCGGTCGTTTTGGTTTTCTGGCGGAGACTAGGAGAGGTCTCCTTCTTCAATACCGATCTCTAAGAAAGCCAATAGTTTACGTAGGGTTCCTGTGAGAATGAAACAAGCTTCATTGATAGAAACTTGAGTGGCTAAGAAGGTTTAGTGCATGCGTCACTTGGGTCTATGGCGACTTTTAATCTTGATACCGGTGTCACTAAGTGACAACCAAGTGTATATGAATTGAACCGGTGTACGCCCTAAGTTGAATAATCTGGAGGGCTATTTCTTTTCACCCTTTTCTTTGCATTTCTTTTAATTCTTCAACTCCTTCTTTCTCCGATTCTCATTTCTCCTTTTATAATCATACCTAAGGACTTCTAAGTACTAACTATTTGTGATGTCCTTGGGTAGATCCCTCAACTCTGGTGGATCATGGGACGATTATTCTAACCTTAGTCACCTTATGACTCCATGATTAACCTATGTTGCCATTAAAACCCTTTGTTTGAAGAATCTCTCAAAGGGTTTGTAAATGAAAACATGTTTGAACCAACTGTGAGAGTTTTATCTTTTAGCGAATTACTCCCCCTCATGTGCTTTAGAGTTTTGACGAAAATCGCCTTTGTGTGGGAAAAGCGCGCTTTTGATTGATCAACTCAAGATAGACAATCTCCCATGAGACACGGTTCGTTGCATAGTTAAAGAGTTACATTGTGACTTTTGGGTGACAACTAGCTCTAATAACTACCTTGAAGGTGTAGACAATCCTCGAAGGTTGTCATACCGTCGAGTTCATGTCTACCAAGGTTTCTCGAATGGTACTTTCTACGGACAAGTCCTTTGCGAGACACGTTTACATTACTAGCGAACTAGATTGAAATTATTACCCGTCGGGACAAGTCTTTTCGAGTTACTAACGGTTTAATGCGTCGATTCGTTGGTTAAGTCTGAAGTACACAGATTCATTTGCATTTTACAACATATTTCTTATCACACAATTTCTCCCCTAAAAATGGCACATTTAGAGTGTTGCGGGAAGAGTGACCACTATGAACAATTTGTGAACAAAGTTTTAATTCAAATACTCCCCTCGACAAGTGATATAAGCGGTTGAGGTTTTGGCTGCTATCTGAGAAGTACTTGTCTTTTGAGCAAAACCTTGAAAATTGAAAGGTTTGATAGGTTTACTCAAAAATAAAAGCTTTCGCTCCTTTGATAAGGATTGTGTGAAGCGTACCACGGGGTCCTTTCTTGACAAATTACGGGTTGTACACTATTATGTGCACAAGCCATTAACATATTTAAATCACGCATCCAAATTTATAATGAAAAGCAGTTCAAGGGTACGGGAAGTGCGGTGATGTCGCCAAGAGTGCGAGCAGGCGTTGATAGCGGTGATGTTAATCTGGGTCGACCACCAACAAAGCTTTCAATATTAAGGCGATCCGCCGAAACAACCTTTCATCAATCATTTTGATGATCCTCCTCACATCCCTTGATCACGAGAATTCCATCGCTTAGGAGACCCGATTTTGTGACGTATATCCTTGACCTATAAGCCATTCCGTCTAACCATCTTCAAAGTGTGATCTCCAAACTTGTGAAGTTCATTACACGCCATTAAGCAATTTCTTTGAAGTTCACTGCGGTGGCGGCCGAAAAGGTTTCTTGATGAGTGTATATTGTGAGAGGTGGTTGAGGTCGGGAAGATCTAGGCGAGGTGGAGTGAAGTTGACACAGATGCGATAAGATTCAACTGCCGGTGAAGATCTTCACACTTTCTTTGATGACTATCGTCGATGAAGATGAGCAATGACTTGATGAATTCACGTTGTACTTGGTTGAAAATTATCTCATGCGACCTTGTACTTTGGCAAGGTACATGTCTTCGATGTCGTTGATAGACAAATTCTCAAAGTCGACTTCGGAGAAAGCATAGTCCCTTTCATCTTGTCGTTTGACCACGATATTCTTTAGGAAGGTGTAGCCCGCTTAGATGAAAGAACAACATGTTTGATGGCCACGATATCCTTAGTCTTGAACATTGCATGTTGAGACTTGAACACGGAAGCTTCGTAGTAGATTCATCGGCGTTACGGCCAATGATGAATCCGTCTGTGCATCTCGGTCGTATGCTTCCACTTTGTTGGAGAACAAGTGATTGGCACGTTCCTCAATGGCTATCTTGGTTCAGTATATAGGCTTGCTGGGGAATGGAAGTGTCAAAGATGTAGCGTATTTCCTTGAGCCATCGCCATAGTGTAGAAGAAATTCCGGTCTTTGTTGAAGAAATATCTGAATGGAATCCTCGATTCATCTGGTTGGCCAATTGTTGGTAGAGTTTGGTCGGTCGATTGTAATATGGAGGATTGTCCGTTTGGTGAAGTCGATGTTTGCTACGGGTTGAGCCAATCTATGTTATTAGACATAGCTCGAGCAATGTTGTCAAGATGATATTCGACCTCGAGGCACTTTCAGAGCTATCTTTTAACAGTTGAAATGCTTCATTCTTGATTCGCTTCAACTCGGTTTTGTCATCTTCTTCACATGGAACTTTTCTTGCGAAATTTTGCATGCTCCAATGTATTACCGTCTGCAAATCTTGACCTTCTTGAGGTAGGGAGTGTTGTTAACAAGAGTAGAGAACCATTCAAATTCCTCTGTTTTATCGTCATCTAGCCATGATCGACGTCGATCAGGCGTCTTCTTCTTCTTTTGAAGGCCTAGATGATGATTACGGTTTCATACTTGTTTGGGAGAGGTGGGTTGTTGTAGGGGCTCGAGGACCTCTTCATCGTCACCACCCGTATACTCAAGTGATCACCGGTTTTGAGTCGGGGTGGTAACTTCGGGTGTCACGAGGTTTATCTGTAGAAGAGCAGGGAGGAGACCTTTGTTGAGTAGGAGTCCGTTGGGAGGAGGTAACATAGAAGATGATTCACCGGCCCCTACGTCGTTTAGCTTCACCATTCTTATCTGATCCTTATCTTCATCGTCTCTAGGGCGTTTGACCTTCTGCTTGAATCTACATGCTTCTTTGAGTTGGTAGTCGGCAATGCTTGAAACGACTTTCCTTCATCGAGTAAATGTCCCGGATCGTTTAGACATTTGTGTGACAAGCTTGCCGCCATTCATTATCAGAAAACTACGAGGATCGGATGGATTGATTGTGACGGTTAAAGGTGTTGATCTTATAGTTTGCTTGGCTATCGCATAAGATTCGGATATAGTTATCAGCAAACATCTCCTTTGTGATTTTAGGAATGATATCCGAAGGTACTTGTTAGTGTAGCCTTGATCATTTCGTTCAGTTCCTCTTGACGATGACTTCTCATGAACTCCTAAGCGAATTCCCTTTCTTTACGCATCTTGTCATTCTCATCATGTAAGTCTTGTATTTGGTCGACAAACCAATTCGGTTTTACGTGGAGCATGTCCTTCTTTCTAACTTGTTTATGACTTTCACAATTCTTTCATGTGTTTGAAATCCAAGATCGGTGGTTTCTTCCACAGATTTGGATGTTGATTTGGTTGATCTTTTAGATGGTGGTGGTGATGAATGAGAAGAAGAATCGATGAGGATGAGGCGTGAGAGACTCGGGTCCTTTGGTGGTTGAAGTTTCCTTTTGTGAGCGTGTAGGACTTTCGAAGCAACTTGTCATAATCGACATCTTTATCTTTCTCGGACTTTTCGGTTTCGGTTTCTCAAACTCATATTCGATAGTGTCCTCCATAAGCTTTTGTTGTTGCACAGAGTGGTGGCACCGGCTCCACTGTCGGGTCGATTAACCACATCGGGAGATGGTTTAGAGTGGGCGACACCACTTGAACCTTGAGGGCCGCCCATTTGGTCTTTGCAAATTCATCGACTTTTGAAGATGGCTAACAAATTTAAACTTCTTCTGTAGGATTGATCCATTAGCTCTTCTTCTTCGAGCTCTCATCATAGGGCACAAGTCGAGAGTCTTCCCTTTTCCTTTATCGGCTTGAGGACATGGAGGTTTTGATGCTTGAAGGATTGTCATCCTTTGCGGTTTGAGTAGGTAATCTCTTCATCGTGTCGGTGCCTTGAGCTTTAGTCCATGAGCTTTCTTTCAGTTCGGTGTGGGAATAGGTTCGACTTCCTTCGGGAACAATCCTTTTCGAGGAGGATTCCTTTTGGGAAGCTTCCTATAACTTCGAACTTCTGCACTTCGGCACTTCTCTTACGGTTCTCAGGTAGGAGTTCTGAAGGTTTTTCATCAAGATGACCAACTTTGCCTTCTTTTCGCTACTAGATACCTTTTATGCGTTTCAAGATTCTTGAGTTATTTTGACGAAGGTGATCGGTATCTGACACCTGTTTCTTTGTTGGCGATTCCTTGATTACGGTGATAGTGTGAGTTCGGTCAACATATCGTGATTATGCGGGTCATTGAGCCTACAGTGGAATATCGGGATTAAGTCCAAGTGCTCTCTGGATCAACAATTTTGTGTATCGACATAGGAATCTTTGAGCCAAGTTTCTTATGAAATGACATCATATCTTCCATACTTGATGCTTCGATTTGATGTTCTTTTGTTGATTAATGACGGAAGATTTGTAGTTCCATGAGCTTGGGATGCTCATAGCCACTATCGCGACCGAGAGACCGATTTGGTGATGATGAGGTAGAGGTTCTCCACGGTTGAGGAATATTCTTAAGCTCCACATGAGAGTGCTTAGTAGCAATTCACGAAGCTTCATCATAGCCAATATCTATAAGGAATTGAAGAAGCTCTCCTCGGTAGGTGTGGCAAAGAAGTCGGTTGGCTCGATTTCGGGAATGAGAAAACGACCCGTAAGTGCGCATGAGTGATGGTGACTTGTTTGTGATTAAGTGTCACATTCACGCACTTTGACTAGTGATCCTCTGCATAGAATTCGAATTGCTGAATGTAGATTTACGATGCTTGTAGCGAGTGTGAGAGCATGTTACGGTAGGGATGATTCCTTAGAATATCCGCAATGAATGAGACAAGAAGATTACGAGCATGTGAGGGTTTCAAAGTCAACCACAGGTTGTTCTTTCCAATCTTTCTAGGATAGCCATTAAAGAAGATGTCGACAATTGTGAGAATCTCGGTGCATCCACATTCATTTGAGCGACCATGTCGTGATCCGAAATAACATTAGCCAAAAGAACCAACATATCGAAAGACATAATGTTAGTCAACGAAGGTTTTATTGTCTAGTTAATGAATGTACGGTGTCATTGATTATTCTGAGTCCTAAGTCACTTGTTTGTCCAATAGTCCAATGACGTCGTGAAATGTTTCGTGAGTTAGTTAACTTTAAGTTTTAAAGTTTATGTTATCACTTATTGTTCACAACATATCAAACATTTAAGTTTATTAGTGACATTATTGGTTTCGTGATGATATGATTAGTTTATTAACAAGTTTGTACGTAACAATTCATAATGAAGGTCAATCCGGGCTTAAGCGTAGAAATGATAAAGTTCTGGCGTAAGCGAGTGGTATCTGGCGTGGTTGAAAGCTTATGCGTGGGATCTAATCTTCTGGCGTGAAATGTTACAGCGTGGGAAAAAGGGGACCTTATGCGTAGAGCTTACGGCGTGGCGTATAAGAACCTTACGGCGTAAGGGCTTACTCGTAAGAGTAGACCTTATCGCGTGAGGTCCTTTGTTTACGCATATCCTTCACGGGATCGCGTGGTCCCATTGTAGAACCTTATGCGTAGTAGTTACGCGTAGGATTTCTCTTCGCATAACTTCCTACGCGTAAGGTAATCCTTATCGTGAGTAACAATCAACCTTGATTACGAATTTTATGCGTATGGCACGAAATAAAACATCATAACATCAATTTTGACACTTAACATTCATTCAATTCTGTTTTAAACATAATCACTCATTTAAAGCATTGGCGTGAAAACCTTACGAGTAACCTAAAACCCTAGTTTCAAAAGTTAAGCAAGGAATCTAGCCATGGAATTGCACCAAAGTAATTACGCAAGGTCTTAGGGGTTGTGAGAGTCTAATACCCAAGTTTTAACATCCAATTAGTGGTGAATCAAAAATACCCAAACTCAAGAACTTTAAACCCTAATTTCTAATTCAGACTCAATTAGTGTTTCTGGGTGGTTATAGGGCCTGGAAATCTTTAATACAGCATGATATAAACAATTCACAACAATCTTTTTGACCAGAAACATACACATTTGAAAACACCCAAAAACCACGCATAAACCCTAATTTTGAAAACCAAACAATTCGTGTTTCTGGGTTCGTTTTGATGATAGAAAAGATATCATTGATGTTATTAAAGCATTTTGACATTATCTTTTTAATCACAAACACCCATTCTTGATTAGGTGTTCATACACATATGCGTAAGAAAACCAAATCAATCATAGACACCAATTTGACCGTTGGTTTTGTATAAAATCAAAACCAATGTTTGTAAACATGTTAAGATCATAAAGAACTTACAAATTGATGATCAAAACACGGTTTCTTGAATGATTTGTATCGTAGGATATGTTAGGTTAGGAGTAATAAATGTGAAGTGGAAGTTAGGTGGAGAGGTGTTTTATTAAAATATCTTTAACATTTTGACAGTTTGGTCCCTCCACTTTTCCTTTTACATACAAGCCATTTAACTTCCATTTTGGTTATCAAACAAAGATTTTAAGAAAGAAACTTGGCGACACTCCCT